>CALNHX010003074.1:136692-159379 GCA_940337035.1 Agriotes lineatus | reverse complement strand
AAGCCAAGCCAAGCCAAGCCAAGCCAAGCCAAGCCAAGCCAAGCAAGCCAAGCCAAGCCAAGCCAAGCCAAGCCAAGCCAAGCCAAGCCAAGCCAAGCCAAGCCAAGCCAAGCAAGCCAATCCAGCCAAGCCAAGCCAAGCCAAGCCAAGCAAGCCAAGCCAAGCCAAGCCAAGCCAGCGAGCCGAGCCGAGCCGAGCCGAGCCGAGCCGAGCCGAGCCCAGCCGAGCCGAGCCGAGCCGAGCCGAGCCGAGCCGAGCCGAGCCGAGCCAAGCCAAGCCAAGCCAAGCCAAGCCAATCCAAGCCAAGCCAAGCCAAGCCAAGCCAAGCCAAGCCAAGCCAAGCCAAGCCAAGCCAAGCCAAGCCAAGCCAAGCCAAGCCAAGCCAAGCCAAGCCAAGCCAAGCCAGCCAAGCCAAGCCCAAGCCAAGCCAATCCAAGCCAAGCCAAGCCAAGCCAAGCCAAGCCAAGCCAAGCCAAGCCAAGCCAAGCCAAGCCAAGCCAAGCCAAGCCAAGCCAAGCCAAGCCAAGCCAAGCCAAGCCAAGCCAAAGCCAAGCCAAGCCAAGCCAAGGCAAGCCAAGCCAGCCAAGCCAAGCCAAGCCAAGCCAAGCCAAGCCAAGCCAAGCCAAGCAAAGCCAATCCAAGCCAATCCAAGCCAATCCAAGCCAACCAAGCCAATCCAAGCCAATCCAAGCCAAGCCAAGCCAAGCCAAGCCAAGCCAAGCCAAGCCAAGCCAAGCCAAGCCAAGCCAAGCCAAGCCAAGCCAAGCCAAGCCAAGCCAAGCCAAGCCAAGCCAAGCCAAGCCAAGCCAAGCCAAGCCAAGCCAAGCCAAGCCAAGCCAAGCCAAGCCAAGCCAAGCCAAGCCAAGCCAAGCCAAGCCAAGCCAAGCCAAGCCAAGCCAAGCCAAGCCAAGCAAGCCAAGCCAACCAGCCAAGCCAAGCCAAGCCAAGCCAAGCCAAGCCAAGCCAAGCCAAGCCAAGCCAAGCCAAGCCAAGCCAAGCCAAGCCAAGCCAAGCCAAGCCAAGCCAAGCCAAGCCAAGCCAAGCCAAGCCAAGCAAGCCAAGCCAAGCAAGCCAAGCCAAGCCAAGCCAAGCCAAGCCAAGCAAGCCAAGCCAAGCCAAGCCAAGCCAAGCCAAGCCAAGCCAAGCCAAGCCAAGCCAAGCCAAGCCAAGCAAGCCAAGCCAAGCCAAGCCAAGCCAAGCCAAGCCAAGCAAGCCAAGCCAAGCCAAGCCAAGCCAAGCCAAGCCAAGCCAAGCCAAGCCAAGCCAAGCCAAGCCAAGCCAGCCAAGCCAAGCCAAGCCAAGCCAAGCCAAGCCCAAGCCAAGCCAAGCCAAGCCAAGCAAGCCAAGCCAAGCCAAGCCAAGCCAAGCCAAGCCAAGCCAAGCCAAGCCAAGCCAAGCCAAGCCAAGCCAAGCCAAGCCAAGCCAAGCCAAGCCAAGCCAAGCCAAGCCAAGCCAAGCCAAGCCAAGCCAAGCCAAGCCAAGCCAAGCCAAGCCAAGCCAAGCCAAGCCAAGCCAAGCCAAGCCAAGCCAAGCCAAGCCAAGCCAAGCCAAGCCAAGCCAAGCCAAGCCAAGCCAAGCCAAGCCAAGCCAAGCCAAGCCAAGCCAAGCCAAGCCAAGCCAAGCCAAGCCAAGCCAAGCCAAGCCAAGCCAAGCCAAGCCAGCCAAGCCAAGCCAAGCCAAGCCAAAGCCAAGCCAAGCCAAGCCAAGCCAAGCCAAGCCAAGCCAAGCCAAGCAAGCCAAGCCAAGCAGCCAAGCCAAGCCAAGCCAAGCCAAGCCAAGCCAAGCCAAGCCAAGCCAAGCCAAGCCAAGCCAAGCAAAGCCAAGCCAAGCCAAGCCAAGCCAAGCCAAGCCAAGCCCAGCCGAGCCGAGCCAAGCCAAGCCAAGCCAAGCCAAGCCAAGCCAAGCCAAGCCAAGCCAAGCCAAGCCAAAGCCAAGCCAAGCCAAGCCAAGCCAAGCCAATACAAGCCAAGCCAAGCCAAGCCAATCCAAGCCAAGCCAAGCAAGACAAGCCAAGCCAAGCCAAGCCAAGCCAAGCAAGCAAGCCAAGCCAAGCCAAGCCAAGCCACGCCAGGCCAGGCCAGGCCAGGCCAGGCCAGGCCAGGCCAGGCCAGGCCAAGCCAAGCCAAGCCAAGCCAAGCCAAGCCAAGCCAAGCCAAGCCAAGCCCAAGCCAAGCCAAGCCAAGCCAAGCCAAGCCAAGCCAAGCCACGCCACGCCAGGCCAGGCCAGGCCAGGCCAGGCCAGGCCAGGCCAGGCCAAGCCAAGCCAAGCCATGCCAGGCAGGCCAGGCCAGGCCAGGCCAGGCCAGGCCAGGCCAGGCCAGGCCAGGCCAGGCCAGGCCAGCAGGCCAGGCCAGGCCAGGCCAGGCCAAGCCAAGCCACGCCACGCCACGCCACGCGCACGCCACGCCACGCCAAGCCACGCCACGCCACGCCACGCGACGCGACCGCCACGCCACGCCACGCCAAGCCAAGCCAAGCCAAGCCAAGGCCAAGCCAAGCCAAGCCAAGCCAGCCAAGCCAAGCCAAGCCAAGCCAAGCCAAGCAAGCCAAGCCAAGCCAAGCCAAGCCAAGCCAAGCCAAGCCAAGCCAAGCCAAGCCAAGCCAAGCCAAGCCAAGCCAAGCCAAGCCAAGCCAAGCCAAGCCAAGCCAAGCCAAGCCAAGCCAAGCCAAGCCAAGCCAAGCCAAGCCAAGCCAAGCCAAGCCAAGCCAAGCCAAGCCAAGCCAAGCCAAGCAAGCCAAGCCAAGCCAAGCCAAGCCAAGCCAAGCCAAGCCAAGCCAAGCCAAGCCAAGCCAAGCCAAGCCAAGGCAAGCCAAGCCAAGCCAAGCCAAGCCAAGCCAAGCCAAGCCCAGCCAAGCCAAGCCACGCCAGGCCAGGCCAGGCCAGGCCAGGCCAGGCCAAGGCCAGGCCAGGCCAGGCCAGGCCAGGCCAGGCCAGGCCAGGCCAGGCCAGGCCAGGCCAAGCCAAGCCAAGCCAAGCAAGGCAAGCCAAGCCAAGCCAAGCCAAGCCAAGCCAAGCCAAGCCAAGCCAAGCCACGCCAAGGCCAGGCCAGGCCAGGCCAGGCCAGGCCAGGCCAGGCCAGGCCAGGCCAGGCCAGGCCAGGCCAGGCCAGGCCAGGCCAGGCCAGGCCAGGCCAGGCCAGGCCAGGCCAGGCCAGGCCAGGCCAGGCCAGGCCAGGCCAGGCCAGGCCAGGCCAGGCCAGGCCAAGCCAAGCCAAGCCATGCCAGGCCAGGCCAGGCCAGGCCAGGCCAGGCCAGGCCAGGCCAGGCTAGGCCAGGCCAGGCCAGGCCAAGCAAGCCACGCCACGCCACGCCACGCCACGCGACGCCACGCCAAGCCACGCCACGCCACGCCACGCCACGCCACGCCACGCCACGCCAAGCCACGCCACGCCAAGCCACGCCACGCCACGCCACGCCACGCCACGCCAAGCCAAGCCAAGCCAAGCCAAACCAAGCCAAGCCAAGCCAAGCCAAGCCAAGCCAAGCCAAGCCAAGCCAAGCCAAGCCAAGCCAAGCCAAGCCAAGCCAAGCCAAGCCAAGCCAAGCCAAGCCAAGCCAAGCCAAGCCAAGCCAAGCCAAGCCAGCCAAGCCAAGCAAGCCAAGCCAAGCCAAGCCAAGCCAAGCCAAGCCAAGCCAACCAAGCCAAGCCAAGCCAAGCCAAGCCAAGCCAAGCCAAGCCAAGCCAAGCCAAGCCAAGCCAAGCCAAGCCAAGCCAAGCCAAGCCAAGCCAAGCCAAGCCAAGCCAAGCAAGCCAAGCCAAGCCAAGCCAAGCCAAGCCAAGCCAAGCCAAGCCAAGCCAAGCCAAGCCAAGCCAAGCCAAGCCAAGCCAAGCCAAGCCAAGCCAAGCCAAGCCAAGCCAAGCCAAGCCAAGCCAAGCCAAGCCAAGCCAAGCCCAAGCCAAGCCAAGCCAAGCCAAGCCAAGCCAAGCCAAGCCAAGCCAAGCCAAGCCAAGCCAAGCCAAGCCAAGCCAAGCCAAGCCAAGCCAAGCCAAGCCAAGCCAAGCCAAGCCAAGCCAAGCCAAGCCAAGCCAAGCCAAGCCAAGCCAAGCCAAGCAAGCCAAGCCAAGCCAAGCCAAGCCAAGCCAAGCCAAGCCAAGCCAAGCCAAGCCAAGCCAAGCCAAGCCAAGCCAAGCCAAGCCAAGCCAAGCCAAGCCAAGCCAAGCCAAGCCAAGCCAAGCCAAGCCAAGCCAAGCCAAGCCAAGCCAAGCCAAGCCAAGCCAAGCCAAGCCAAGCCAAGCCAATACAAGCCAAGCCAAGCCAAGCCAAGCCAAGCCAAGCCAAGCCAATACAAGCCAAGCCAAGCCAAGCCAAGCCAAGCCAAGCCAAGCCAAGCCGAGCCGAGCCGAGCCGAGCCGAGCCGAGCCCGAGCCGAGCCGAGCCGAGCCCAGCCGAGCCGAGCCGAGCGAGCCGAGCCGAGCCGAGCCGAGCCGAGCCAAGCCAAGCCAAGCCAAGCCAAGCCAATCCAAGCCAAGCCAAGCCAAGCCAAGCCAAGCCAAGCCAAGCCAAGCCAAGCCAAGCCAAGCCAAGCCAAGCCAAGCCAAGCCAAGCCAAGCCAAGCCAGCCAAGCCAAGCCAAGCCAAGCCAATCAAGCCAAGCCAAGCCAAGCCAAGCCAAGCCAAGCCAAGCCAAGCAAGCCAAGCCAAGCCAGCCAAGCCAAGCCAAGCCAAGCCAAGCCAAGCCAAGCCAAGCCAAGCCAAGCCAAGCCAAGCCAAGCCAAGCCAAGGCAAGCCAAGCCAAGCCAAGCCAAGCCAAGCCAAGCCAAGCCAAGCCAAGCCAAGCCAAGCAAAGCCAATCCAAGCCAATCCAAGCCAATCCAAGCCAATCCAAGCCAATCCAAGCCAAGCCAAGCCAAGCCAAGCCAAGCCAAGCCAAGCCAAGCCAAGCCAAGCCAAGCCAAGCCAAGCCAAGCCAAGCCAAGCCAAGCCAAGCCAAGCCAAGCCAAGCCAAGCCAAGCCAAGCCAAGCCAAGCCAAGCCAAGCCAAGCCAAGCCAAGCCAAGCCAAGCCAAGCCAAGCCAAGCCAAGCCAAGCCAAGCCAAGCCAAGCCAAGCCAAGCCAAGCCAAGCCAAGCCAAGCCAAGCCAAGCCAAGCCAGCCAAGCCAAGCCAAGCCAAGCCAAGCCAAGCCAAGCCAAGCCAAGCCAAGCCAAGCCAAGCCAAGCCAAGCCAAGCCAAGCCAAGCCAAGCCAAGCCAAGCAAGCCAAGCAAGCCAAGCCAAGCCAAGCCAAGCCAAGCCAAGCCAAGCCAAGCCAAGCCAAGCCAAGCCAAGCCAAGCCAAGCCAAGCCAAGCCAAGCCAAGCCAAGCCAAGCCAAGCCAAGCCAAGCCAAGCCAAGCCAAGCCAAGCCAAGCCAAGCCAAGCCAAGCCAAGCCAAGCCAAGCCAAGCCAAGCCAGCCAAGCCAAGCCAAGCCAAGCCAAGCCAAGCCAAGCCAAGCCAAGCCAAGCCAAGCCAAGCCAAGCCAAGCCAAGCCAAGCCAAGCCAAGCCAAGCCAAGCCAAGCCAAGCCAAGCCAAGCCAAGCCAAGCCAAGCCAAGCCAAGCCAAGCCAAGCCAAGCCAAGCCAAGCCAAGCCAAGCCAAGCCAAGCCAAGCCAAGCCAAGCCAAGCCAAGCCAAGCCAAGCCAAGCCAAGCCAAGCCAAGCCAAGCCAAGCCAAGCCAAGCCAAGCCAAGCCAAGCCAAGCCAAGCCAAGCCAAGCCAAGCCAAGCCAAGCCAAGCCAAGCCAAGCCAAGCCAAGCCAAGCCAAGCCAAGCCAAGCCAAGCCAAGCCAAGCCAAGCCAAGCCAAGCCAAGCCAAGCCAAGCCAAGCCAAGCCAAGCCAAGCCAAGCCAAGCCAAGCCAAGCCAAGCCAAGCCAAGCCAAGCCAAGCCAAGCCAAGCCAAGCCAAGCCAAGCCAAGCCAAGCCAAGCCAAGCCAAGCCAAGCCAAGCCAAGCCAAGCCAAGCCAAGCCAAGACCAAGCCAAGCCAAGCAAGCCAAGCCAAGCCAAGCCAAGCCAAGCCAAGCCAAGCAAAGCCAAGCCAAGCCAAGCCAAGCCAAGCCAAGCCAAGCCCAGCCGAGCCGAGCCAAGCCAAGCCAAGCCAAGCCAAGCCAAGCCAAGCCAAGCCAAGCCAAGCCAAGCCAAGCCAAGCCAAGCCAAGCCAAGCCAAGCCAATACAAGCCAAGCCAAGCCAAGCCAATCCAAGCCAAGCCAAGCCAAGAAAAGCCAAGCCAAGCCAAGCCAAGCCAAGCCAAGCCAAGCCAAGCCAAGCCAAGCCAAGCCACGCCAGGCCAGGCCAGGCCAGGCCAGGCCAGGCCAGGCCAGGCCAGGCCAAGCCAAGCCAAGCCAAGCCAAGCCAAGCCAAGCCAAGCCAAGCCAAGCCAAGCCAAGCCAAGCCAAGCCAAGCCAAGCCAAGCCAAGCCACGCCACGCCAGGCCAGGCCAGGCCAGGCCAGGCCAGGCCAGGCCAGGCCAAGCCAAGCCAAGCCATGCCAGGCCAGGCCAGGCCAGGCCAGGCCAGGCCAGGCCAGGCCAGGCCAGGCCAGGCCAGGCCAGGCCAAGCCAAGCCACGCCACGCCACGCCACGCCACGCCACGCCACGCCAAGCCACGCCACGCCACGCCACGCGACGCGACGCCACGCCACGCCACGCCAAGCCAAGCCAAGCCAAGCCAAGCCAAGCAAGCCAAGCCAAGCCAAGCCAAGCCAAGCCAAGCCAAGCCAAGCCAAGCCAAGCCAAGCCAAGCAAGCCAAGCCAAGCCAAGCCAAGCCAAGCCAAGCCAAGCCAAGCCAAGCCAAGCCAAGCCAAGCCAAGCCAAGCCAAGCCAAGCCAAGCCAAGCCAAGCCAAGCCAAGCCAAGCCAAGCCAAGCCAAGCAAGCCAAGCCAAGCCAAGCCAAGCCAAGCAAGCCAAGCCAAGCCAAGCCAAGCCAAGCCAAGCCAAGCCAAGCCAAGCCAAGCCAAGCCAAGCCAAGCCAAGCCAAGCCAAGCCAAGCCAAGCCAAGCCAAGCCAAGCCAAGCCAAGCCAAGCCAAGCCAAGCCAAGCCAAGCCAAGCCAAGGCAAGCCAAGCCAAGCCAAGCCAAGCCAAGCCAAGCCAAGCCCAGCCAAGCCAAGCCACGCCAGGCCAGGCCAGGCCAGGCCAGGCCAGGCCAGGCCAGGCCAGGCCAGGCCAGGCCAGGCCAGGCCAGGCCAGGCCAGGCCAGGCCAGGCCAGGCCAGGCCAGGCCAAGCCAAGCCAAGCCATGCCAGGCCAGGCCAGGCCAGGCCAGGCCAGGCCAGGCCAGGCCAGGCCAGGCCAGGCCAGGCCAGGCCAAGCCACGCCACGCCACGCCACGCCACGCCACGCGACGCCACGCCAAGCCACGCCACGCCACGCCACGCCACGCCACGCCACGCCACGCCAAGCCAAGCCACGCCAAGCCACGCCACGCCACGCCACGCCACGCCACGCCAAGCCAAGCCAAGCCAAGCCAAGCCAAGCCAAACCAAGCCAAGCCAAGCCAAGCCAAGCCAAGCCAAGCCAAGCCAAGCCAAGCCAAGCCAAGCCAAGCCAAGCCAAGCCAAGCCAAGCCAAGCCAAGCCAAGCCAAGCCAAGCCAAGCCAAGCCAAGCCAAGCCAAGCCAAGCCAAGCCAAGCCAAGCCAAGCAAGCCAAGCCAAGCCAAGCCAAGCCAAGCCAAGCCAAGCCAAGCCAAGCCAAGCCAAGCCAAGCCAAGCCAAGCCAAGCCAAGCCAAGCCAAGCCAAAGCCAAGCCAAGCCAAGCCAAGCCAAGCCAAGCCAAGCCAAGCCAAGCCAAGCCAAGCCAAGCCAAGCCAAGCCAAGCCAAGCCAAGCCAAGCCAAGCCAAGCCAAGCCAAGCCAAGCCAAGCCAAGCCAAGCCAAGCCAAGCCAAGCCAAGCCAAGCCAAGCCAAGCCAGCCAAGCCAAGCCAAGCCAAGCCAAGCAAGCCAAGCCAAGCCAAGCCAAGCCAAGCCAAGCCAAGCCAAGCCAAGCCAAGCCAAGCCAAGCCAAGCCAAGCCAAGCCAAGCCAAGCCAAGCCAAGCCAAGCCAAGCCAAGCCAAGCCAAGCCAAGCCAAGCCAAGCCAAGCCAAGCCAAGCCAAGCCAAGCCAAGCCAAGCCAAGCCAAGCCAAGCCAAGCCAAGCCAAGCCAAGCCAAGCCAAGCCAAGCCAAGCCAAGCCAAGCCAAGCCAAGCCAAGCCAAGCCAAGCCAAGCCAAGCCAAGCCAAGCCAAGCCAAGCCAAGCCAAGCCAAGCCAAGCAAGCCAAGCCAAGCCAAGCCAAGCCAAGCCAAGCCAAGCCAAGCCAAGCCAAGCCAAGCCAAGCCAAGCCAAGCCAAGCCAAGCCAAGCCAAGCCAAGCCAAGCCAAGCCAAGCCAAGCCAAGCCAAGCCAAGCCAAGCCAAGCCAAGCCAAGCCAAGCCAAGCCAAGCCAAGCCAAGCCAAGCCAAGCCAAGCCAAGCCAAGCCAAGCCAAGCCAAGCCAAGCCAAGCCAAGCCAAGCCAAGCCAAGCCAAGGCAAGCCAAGCCAAGCCAAGCCAAGCCAAGCCAAGCCAAGCCCAGCCAAGCCAAGCCACGCAGGCCAGGCCAGGCCAGGCCAGGCCAGGCCAGGCCAGGCCAGGCCAGGCCAGGCCAGGCCAGGCCAGGCCAGGCCAGGCCAGGCCAGGCCAGGCCAGGCCAGGCCAAGCCAAGCCAAGCCATGCCAGGCCAGGCCAGGCCAGGCCAGGCCAGGCCAGGCCAGGCCAGGCCAGGCCAGGCCAGGCCAGGCCAAGCCACGCCACGCACGCCACGCCACGCCACGCGACGCCACGCCAAGCCACGCCACGCCACGCCACGCCACGCCACGCCACGCCACGCCAAGCCACGCCACGCCAAGCCACGCCACGCCACGCCACGCCACGCCACGCCAAGCCAAGCCAAGCCAAGCCAAGCCAAGCCAAACCAAGCCAAGCCAAGCCAAGCCAAGCCAAGCCAAGCCAAGCCAAGCCAAGCCAAGCCAAGCCAAGCCAAGCCAAGCCAAGCCAAGCCAAGCCAAGCCAAGCCAAGCCAAGCCAAGCCAAGCCAAGCCAAGCCAAGCCAAGCCAAGCCAAGCCAAGCCAAGCCAAGCCAAGCCAAGCCAAGCCAAGCCAAGCCAAGCCAAGCCAAGCCAAGCCAAGCCAAGCCAAGCCAAGCCAAGCCAAGCCAAGCCAAGCCAAGCCAAGCCAAGCCAAGCCAAGCCAAGCCAAGCCAAGCCAAGCCAAGCCAAGCCAAGCCAAGCCAAGCCAAGCCAAGCCAAGCCAAGCCAAGCCAAGCCAAGCCAAGCCAAGCCAAGCCAAGCCAAGCCAAGCCAAGCAAGCCAAGCCAAGCCAAGCCAAGCCAAGCCAAGCCAAGCCAAGCCAAGCCAAGCCAAGCCAAGCCAAGCCAAGCCAAGCCAAGCAAGCCAAGCCAAGCCAAGCCAAGCCAAGCCAAGCCAAGCCAAGCCAAGCAAGCCAAGCCAAGCCAAGCCAAGCCAAGCCAGCCAAGCCAAGCCAAGCCAAGCCAAGCCAAGCCAAGCCAAGCCAAGCCAAGCCAAGCCAAGCCAAGCCAAGCCAAGCCAAGCCAAGCCAAGCCAAGCCAAGCCAAGCCAAGCCAAGCCAAGCCAAAGCCAAGCCAAGCCAAGCCAAGCCAAGCCAAGCCAAGCCAAGCCAAAGCCAAGCCAAGCAAGCCAAGCCAAGCCAAGCCAAGCCAAGCCAAGCCAAGCAAGCCAAGCCAAGCCAAGCCAAGCCAAGCCAAGCCAAGCCAAGCCAAGCCAAGCCAAGCCAAGCCAAGCCAAGCCAAGCCAAGCCAAGCCAAGCCAAGCCAAGCCAAGCCAAGCCAAGCCAAGCCAAGCCAAGCCAAGCCAAGCCAAGCCAAGCCAAGCCAAGCCAAGCCAAGCCAAGCCAAGCCAAGCCAAGCCAAGCCAAGCCAAGCCAAGCCAAGCCAAGCCAAGCCAAGCCAAGCCAAGCCAAGCCAAGCCAAGCCAAGCCAAGCCAAGCCAAGCCAAGCCAAGCCAAGCCAAGCCAAGCCAAGCCAAGCCAAGCCAAGCCAAGCCAAGCCAAGCCAAGCCAAGCCAAGCCAAGCCAAGCCAAGCCAAGCCAAGCCAAGCCAAGCCAAGCCAAGCCAAGCCAAGCCAAGCCAAGCCAAGCCAAGCCAAGCCAAGCCAAGCCAAGCCAAGCCAAGCCAAGCCAAGCCAAGCCAAGCCAAGCCAAGCCAAGCCAAGCCAAGCCAAGCCAAGCCAAGCCAAGCCAAGCCAAGCCAAGCCAAGCCAAGCCAAGCCAAGCCAAGCCAAGCCAAGCCAAGCCAAGCCAAGCCAAGCCAAGCCAAGCCAAGCCAAGCCAAGCCAAGCCAATCCAAGCCAAGCCCAAGCCAAGCCAAGCCAAGCCAAGCCAAGCCAAGCCAAGCCAAGCCAAGCCAAGCCAAGCCAATCCAAGCCAAGCCAAGCCAATACAAGCCAAGCCAAGGCAAGCCAAGCCAAGCCAAGCCAAGCCAAGCCAAGCCAAGCCAAGCCAAGCCAAGCCAAGCCAAGCCAAGCCAAGCCAAGCCAAGCCAAGCCAAGCAAAGCCAATCCAAGCCAATCCAAGCCAATCCAAGCCAATCCAAGCCAAGCCAAGCCAAGCCAAGCCAAGCCAAGCCAAGCCAAGCCAAGCCAAGCCAAGCCAAGCCAAGCCAAGCCAAGCCAAGCCAAGCCAAGCCAAGCCAAGCCAAGCCAATACAAGCCAAGCCAAGCCAAGCCAAGCCAAGCCAAGCCAAGCCAAGCCAAGCCAAGCCAAGCCAAGCCAAGCCAAGCCAAGCCAAGCCAAGCCAAGCCAAGCCAAGCCAATACAAGCCAAGCCAAGCCAAGCCAAGCCAAGCCAAGCCAATACAAGCCAAGCCAAGCCAAGCCAAGCCAAGCCAAGCCAAGCCAAGCCAAAGCAAGCCAAGCCAAGCCAAGCCAAGCCAAGCCAAACCAAGCCAAGCCAAGCCAAGCCAAGCCAAGCCAAGCCAAGCCAAGCCAAGCCAAGCCAAGCCAAGCCAAGCCAAGCCAAGCCAAGCCAAGCCAAGCCAAGCCAAGCCAAGCCAAGCCAAGCCAAGCCAAGCCAAGCCAAGCCAAGCCAAGCCAAGCCAAGCCAAGCCAAGCCAAGCCAAGCCAAGCCAAGCCAAGCCAAGCCAAGCCAAGCCAAGCCAAGCCAAGCCAAGCCAAGCCAAGCCAAGCCAAGCCAAGCCAAGCCAAGCCAAGCCAAGCCAAGCCAAGCCAAGCCAAGCCAAGCCAAGCCAAGCCAAGCCAAGCCAAGCCAAGCCAAGCCAAGCCAAGCCAAGCCAAGCCAAGCCAAGCCAAGCCAAGCCAAGCCAAGCCAAGCCAAGCCAAGCCAAGCCAAGCCAAGCCAAGCCAAGCCAAGCCAAGCCAAGCCAAGCCAAGCCAAGCCAAGCCAAGCCAAGCCAAGCCAAGCCAAGCCAAGCCAAGCCAAGCCAAGCCAAGCCAAGCCAAGCCAAGCCAAGCCAAGCCAAGCCAAGCCAAGCCAAGCCAAGCCAAGCCAAGCCAAGCCAAGCCAAGCCAAGCCAAGCCAAGCCAAGCCAAGCCAAGCCAAGCCAAGCCAAGCCAAGCCAAGCCAAGCCAAGCCAAGCCAAGCCAAGCCAAGCCAAGCCAAGCCAAGCCAAGCCAAGCCAAGCCAAGCCAAGCCAAGCCAAGCCAAGCCAAGCCAATACAAGCCAAGCCAAGCCAAGCCAAGCCAAGCCAATACAAGCCAAGCCAAGCCAAGCCAAGCCAAGCCAAGCCAAGCCAATACAAGCCAAGCCAAGCCAAGCCAAGCCAAGGCAAGCCGAGCCGAGCCGAGCCGAGCCGAGCCGAGCCGAGCCGAGCCGAGCCGAGCCGAGCCGAGCCGAGCCGAGCCGAGCCGAGCCGAGCCGAGCCGAGCCGAGCCGAGCCCAGCCAAGCCAAGCCAAGCCAAGCCAAGCCAAGCCAAGCCAAGCCAAGCCAAGCCAAGCCAAGCCAAGCCAAGCCAAGCCAAGCCAAGCCAAGCCAAGCCAAGCCAAGCCAAGCCAAGCCAAGCCAAGCCAAGCCAAGCCAAGCCAAGCCAAGCCAAGCCAAGCCAAGCCAAGCCAAGCCAAGCCAAGCCAAGCCAAGCCAAGCCAAGCCAAGCCAAGCCAAGCCAAGCCAAGCCAAGCCAAGCCAAGCCAAGCCAAGCCAAGCCAAGCCAAGCCAAGCCAAGCCAAGCCAAGCCAAGCCAAGCCAAGCCAAGCCAAGCCAAGCCAAGCCAAGCCAAGCCAAGCCAAGCCAAGCCAAGCCAAGCCAAGCCAAGCCAAGCCAAGCCAAGCCAAGCCAAGCCAAGCCAAGCCAAGCCAAGCCAAGCCAAGCCAAGCCAAGCCAAGCCAAGCCAAGCCAAGCCAAGCCAAGCCAAGCCAAGCCAAGCCAAGCCAAGCCAAGCCAAGCCAAGCCAAGCCAAGCCAAGCCAAGCCAAGCCAAGCCAAGCCAAGCCAAGCCAAGCCAAGCCAAGCCAAGCCAAGCCAAGCCAAGCCAAGCCAAGCCAAGCCAAGCCAAGCCAAGCCAAGCCAAGCCAAGCCAAGCCAAGCCAAGCCAAGCCAAGCCAAGCCAAGCCAAGCCAAGCCAAGCCAAGCCAAGCCAAGCCAAGCCAAGCCAAGCCAAGCCAAGCCAAGCCAAGCCAAGCCAAGCCAAGCCAAGCCAAGCCAAGCCAAGCCAAGCCAAGCCAAGCCAAGCCAAGCCAAGCCAAGCCAAGCCAAGCCAAGCCAAGCCAAGCCAAGCCAAGCCAAGCCAAGCCAAGCCAAGCCAAGCCAAGCCAAGCCAAGCCAAGCCAAGCCAAGCCAAGCCAAGCCAAGCCAAGCCAAGCCAAGCCAAGCCAAGCCAAGCCAAGCCAAGCCAAGCCAAGCCAAGCCAAGCCAAGCCAAGCCAAGCCAAGCCAAGCCAAGCCAAGCCAAGCCAAGCCAAGCCAAGCCAAGCCAAGCCAAGCCAAGCCAAGCCAAGCCAAGCCAAGCCAAGCCAAGCCAAGCCAAGATAAGCCAAACCAAGCCAAGCCAAGCAAAGCCAAGCCAAGCCAAGCCAAGCCAAGCCAAGCCAAGCCCAGCCGAGCCGAGCCAAGCCAAGCCAAGCCAAGCCAAGCCAAGCCAAGCCAAGCCAAGCCAAGCCAAGCCAAGCCAAGCCAAGCCAAGCCAAGCCAAGCCAATACAAGCCAAGCCAAGCCAAGCCAATCCAAGCCAAGCCAAGCCAAGAAAAGCCAAGCCAAGCCAAGCCAAGCCAAGCCAAGCCAAGCCAAGCCAAGCCAAGCCAAGCCACGCCAGGCCAGGCCAGGCCAGGCCAGGCCAGGCCAGGCCAGGCCAGGCCAAGCCAAGCCAAGCCAAGCCAAGCCAAGCCAAGCCAAGCCAACCCAAGCCAAGCCAAGCCAAGCCAAGCCAAGCCAAGCCAAGCCAAGCCACGCCACGCCAGGCCAGGCCAGGCCAGGCCAGGCCAGGCCAGGCCAGGCCAAGCCAAGCCAAGCCATGCCAGGCCAGGCCAGGCCAGGCCAGGCCAGGCCAGGCCAGGCCAGGCCAGGCCAGGCCAGGCCAGGCCAGGCCAAGCCAAGCCACGCCACGCCACGCCACGCCACGCCACGCCACGCCAAGCCACGCCACGCCACGCGACGCGACGCGACGCCACGCCACGCCACGCCAAGCCAAGCCAAGCCAAGCCAAGCCAAGCCAAGCCAAGCCAAGCCAAGCCAAGCCAAGCCAAGCCAAGCCAAGCCAAGCCAAGCCAAGCCAAGCCAAGCCAAGCCAAGCCAAGCCAAGCCAAGCCAAGCCAAGCCAAGCCAAGCCAAGCCAAGCCAAGCCAAGCCAAGCCAAGCCAAGCCAAGCCAAGCCAAGCCAAGCCAAGCCAAGCCAAGCCAAGCCAAGCCAAGCCAAGCCAAGCCAAGCCAAGCCAAGCCAAGCCAAGCCAAGCCAAGCCAAGCCAAGCCAAGCCAAGCCAAGCCAAGCCAAGCCAAGCCAAGCCAAGCCAAGCCAAGCCAAGCCAAGCCAAGCCAAGCCAAGCCAAGCCAAGCCAAGCCAAGCCAAGCCAAGCCAAGCCAAGCCAAGCCAAGCCAAGCCAAGCCAAGCCAAGCCAAGCCAAGCCAAGCCAAGCCAAGCCAAGCCAAGCCAAGCCAAGCCAAGCCAAGCCAAGCCAAGCCAAGCCAAGCCAAGCCAAGCCAAGCCAAGCCAAGCCAAGCCAAGCCAAGCCAAGCCAAGCCAAGCCAAGCCAAGCCAAGCCAAGCCAAGCCAAGCCAAGCCAGCCAAGCCAAGCCAAGCCAAGCCAAGCCAAGCCAAGCCAAGCCAAGCCAAGCCAAGCCAAGCCAAGCCAAGCCAAGCCAAGCCAAGCCAAGCCAAGCCAAGCCAAGCCAAGCCAAGCCAAGCCAAGCCAAGCCAAGCCAAGCCAAGCCAAGCCAAGCCAAGCCAAGCCAAGCCAAGCCAAGCCAAGCCAAGCCAAGCCAAGCCAAGCCAAGCCAAGCCAAGCCAAGCAAGCCAAGCCAAGCCAAGCCAAGCCAAGCCAAGCCAAGCCAAGCCAAGCCAAGCCAAGCCAAGCCAAGCCAAGCCAAGCCAAGCCAAGCCAAGCCAAGCCAAGCCAAGCCAAGCCAAGCCAAGCCAAGCCAAGCCAAGCCAAGCCAAGCCAAGCCAAGCCAAGCCAAGCCAAGCCAAGCCAAGCCAAGCCAAGCCAAGCCAAGCCAAGCCAAGCCAAGCCAAGCCAAGCCAAGCCAAGCCAAGCCAAGCCAAGCCAAGCCAAGCCAAGCCAAGCCAAGCCAAGCCAAGCCAAGCCAAGCCAAGCCAAGCCAAGCCAAGCCAAGCCAAGCCAAGCCAAGCCAACCCAAGCCAAGCCAAGCCAAGCCAAGCCAAGCCAAGCCAAGCCAAGCCACGCCACGCCAGGCCAGGCCAGGCCAGGCCAGGCCAGGCCAGGCCAGGCCAAGCCAAGCCAAGCCATGCCAGGCCAGGCCAGGCCAGGCCAGGCCAGGCCAGGCCAGGCCAGGCCAGGCCAGGCCAAGCCAAGCCACGCCACGCCACGCCACGCCACGCCACGCCACGCCAAGCCACGCCACGCCACGCCACGCGACGCCACGCCACGCCACGCCACGCCAAGCCAAGCCAAGCCAAGCCAAGCCAAGCCAAGCCAAGCCAAGCCAAGCCAAGCCAAGCCAAGCCAAGCCAAGCCAAGCCAAGCCAAGCCAAGCCAAGCCAAGCCAAGCCAAGCCAAGCCAAGCCAAGCCAAGCCAAGCCAAGCCAAGCCAAGCCAAGCCAAGCCAAGCCAAGCCAAGCCAAGCCAAGCCAAGCCAAGCCAAGCCAAGCCAAGCCAAGCCAAGCCAAGCCAAGCCAAGCCAAGCCAAGCCAAGCCAAGCCAAGCCAAGCCAAGCCAAGCCAAGCCAAGCCAAGCCAAGCCAAGCCAAGCCAAGCCAAGCCAAGCCAAGCCAAGCCAAGCCAAGCCAAGCCAAGCCAAGCCAAGCCAAGCCAAGCCAAGCCAAGCCAAGCCAAGCCAAGCCAAGCCAAGCCAAGCCAAGCCAAGCCAAGCCAAGCCAAGCCAAGCCAAGCCAAGCCAAGCCAAGCCAAGCCAAGCCAAGCCAAGCCAAGCCAAGCCAAGCCAAGCCAAGCCAAGCCAAGCCAAGCCAAGCCAAGCCAAGCCAAGCCAAGCCAAGCCAAGCCAAGCCAAGCCAAGCCAAGCCAAGCCAAGCCAAGCCAAGCCAAGCCAAGCCAAGCCAAGCCAAGCCAAGCCAAGCCAAGCCAAGCCAAGCCAAGCCAAGCCAAGCCAAGCCAAGCCAAGCCAAGCCAAGCCAAGCCAAGCCAAGCCAAGCCAAGCCAAGCCAAGCCAAGCCAAGCCAAGCCAAGCCAAGCCAAGCCAAGCCAAGCCAAGCCAAGCCAAGCCAAGCCAAGCCAAGCCAAGCCAAGCCAAGCCAAGCCAAGCCAAGCCAAGCCAAGCCAAGCCAAGCCAAGCCAAGCCAAGCCAAGCCAAGCCAAGCCAAGCCAAGCCAAGCCAAGCCAAGCCAAGCCAAGCCAAGCCAAGCCAAGCCAAGCCAAGCCAAGCCAAGCCAAGCCAAGCCAAGCCAAGCCAAGCCAAGCCAAGCCAAGCCAAGCCAAGCCAAGCCAAGCCAAGCCAAGCCAAGCCAAGCCAAGCCAAGCCAAGCCAAGCCAAGCCAAGCCAAGCCAAGCCAAGCCAAGCCAAGCCAAGCCAAGCCAAGCCAAGCCAAGCCAAGCCAAGCCAAGCCAAGCCAAGCCAAGCCAAGCCAAGCCAAGCCAAGCCAAGCCAAGCCAAGCCAAGCCAAGCCAAGCCAAGCCAAGCCAAGCCAAGCCAAGCCAAGCCAAGCCAAGCCAAGCCAAGCCAAGCCAAGCCAAGCCAAGCCAAGCCAAGCCAAGCCAAGCCAAGCCAAGCCAAGCCAAGCCAAGCCAAGCCAAGCCAAGCCAAGCCAAGCCAAGCCAAGCCAAGCCAAGCCAAGCCAAGCCAAGCCAAGCCAAGCCAAGCCAAGCCAAGCCAAGCCAAGCCAAGCCAATAAAAACCAAGCCAAGCCAAGCCAAGCCAAGCCAAGCCAAGACAAGCCAAGCCAAGCCAAGCCAATACAAGCCAAGCCAAGCCAAGCCAAGCCAAGCCAAGCCAAGCCAAGCCAAGCCAAGCCAAGCCAAGCCAAGCCAAGCCAATCCAAGCCAAGCCAAGCCAAGCCAAGCCAAGCCAAGCCAAGCCAAGCCAAGCCAAGCCAAGCCAAGCCAAGCCAAGCCAAGCCAAGCCAAGCCAAGCCAAGCCAAGCTAATACAAGCCAAGCCAAGCCAAGCCAAGCAAAGCCAAGCCAAGCCAAGCAAAGCCAAGCCAAGCCAAGCCAAGCCAAACCAAGCCAACCCAAGCCAAGCCAAGCCAAGCCAAGCCAAGCCAAGCCAAGCCAAGCCAAGCCAAGCCAAGCCAAGCCAAGCCAAGCCAAGCCAAGCCAAGCCAAGCCAAGCCAAGCCAAGCTAATACAAGCCAAGCCAAGCCAAGCCAAGCAAAGCCAAGCCAAGCCAAGCCAAGCCAACCCAAGCCAAGCCAAGCCAAGCCAAGCCAAGCCAAGCCAAGCCAAGCCAAGCCAAGCCACGCCACGCCAGGCCAGGCCAGGCCAGGCCAGGCCAGGCCAGGCCAGGCCAGGCCAGGCCAGGCCAGGCCAGGCCAGGCCAAGCCAAGCCATGCCAGGCCAGGCCAGGCCAGGCCAGGCCAGGCCAGGCCAGGCCAGGCCAGGCCAGGCCAGGCCAAGCCATGCCACGCCACGCCACGCCACGCCACGCCACGCCAAGCCACGCCACGCCACGCCACGCGACGCGACGCCACGCCACGCCACGCCAAGCCAAGCCAAGCCAAGCCAAGCCAAGCCAAGCCAAGCCAAGCCAAGCCAAGCCAAGCCAAGCCAAGCCAAGCCAAGCCAAGCCAAGCCAAGCCAAGCCAAGCCAAGCCAAGCCAAGCCAAGCCAAGCCAAGCCAAGCCAAGCCAAGCCAAGCCAAGCCAAGCCAAGCCAAGCCAAGCCAAGCCAAGCCAAGCCAAGCCAAGCCAAGCCAAGCCAAGCCAAGCCAAGCCAAGCCAAGCCAAGCCAAGCCAAGCCAAGCCAAGCCAAGCCAAGCCAAGCCAAGCCAAGCCAAGCCAAGCCAAGCCAAGCCAAGCCAAGCCAAGCCAAGCCAAGCCAAGCCAAGCCAAGCCAAGCCAAGCCAAGCCAAGCCAAGCCAAGCCAAGCCAAGCCAAGCCAAGCCAAGCCAAGCCAAGCCAAGCCAAGCCAAGCCAAGCCAAGCCAAGCCAAGCCAAGCCAAGCCAAGCCAAGCCAAGCCAAGCCAAGCCAAGCCAAGCCAAGCCAAGCCAAGCCAAGCCAAGCCAAGCCAAGCCAAGCCAAGCCAAGCCAAGCCAAGCCAAGCCAAGCCAAGCCAAGCCAAGCCAAGCCAAGCCAAGCCAAGCCAAGCCAAGCCAAGCCAAGCCAAGCCAAGCCAAGCCAAGCCAAGCCAAGCCAAGCCAAGCCAAGCCAAGCCAAGCCAAGCCAAGCCAAGCCAAGCCAAGCCAAGCCAAGCCAAGCCAAGCCAAGCCAAGCCAAGCCAAGCCAAGCCAAGCCAAGCCAAGCCAAGCCAAGCCAAGCCAAGCCACGCCACGCCACGCCACGCCAGGCCAGGCCAGGCCAGGCCAGGCCAGGCCAGGCCAGGCCAGGCCAGGCCAGGCCAGGCCAGGCCAGGCCAGGCCAGGCCAGGCCAGGCCAGGCCAGGCCAGGCCAGGCCAGGCCAGGCCAGGCCAAGCCAAGCCAAGCCAAGCCAAGCCAAGCCAAGCCAAGCCAAGCCAAGCCAAGCCAAGCCAAGCCAAGCCAAGCCAAGCCAAGCCAAGCCAAGCCAAGCCAAGCCAAGCCAAGCCAAGCCAAGCCAAGCCAAGCCAAGCCAAGCCAAGCCAAGCCAAGCCAAGCCAAGCCAAGCCAAGCCAAGCCAAGCCAAGCCAAGCCAAGCCAAGCCAAGCCAAGCCAAGCCAAGCCAAGCCAAGCCAAGCCAAGCCAAGCCAAGCCAAGCCAAGCCAAGCCAAGCCAAGCCAAGCCAAGCCAAGCCAAGCCAAGCCAAGCCAAGCCAAGCCAAGCCAAGCCAAGCCAAGCCAAGCCAAGCCAAGCCAAGCCAAGCCAAGCCAAGCCAAGCCAAGCCAAGCCAAGCCAAGCCAAGCCAAGCCAAGCCAAGCCAAGCCAAGCCAAGCCAAGCCAAGCCAAGCCAAGCCAAGCCAAGCCAAGCCAAGCCAAGCCAAGCCAAGCCAAGCCAAGCCAAGCCAAGCCAAGCCAAGCCAAGCCAAGCCAAGCCAAGCCAAGCCAAGCCAAGCCAAGCCAAGCCAAGCCAAGCCAAGCCAAGCCAAGCCAAGCCAAGCCAAGCCAAGCCAAGCCAAGCCAAGCCAAGCCAAGCCAAGCCAAGCCAAGCCAAGCCAAGCCAAGCCAAGCCAAGCCAAGCCAAGCCAAGCCAAGCCAAGCCAAGCCAAGCCAAGCCAAGCCAAGCCAAGCCAAGCCAAGCCAAGCCAAGCCAAGCCAAGCCAAGCCAAGCCAAGCCAAGCCAAGCCAAGCCAAGCCAAGCCAAGCCAAGCCAAGCCAAGCCAAGCCAAGCCAAGCCAAGCCAAGCCAAGCCAAGCCAAGCCAAGCCAAGCCAAGCCAAGCCAAGCCAAGCCAAGCCAAGCCAAGCCAAGCCAAGCCAAGCCAAGCCAAGCCAAGCCAAGCCAAGCCAAGCCAAGCCAAGCCAAGCCAAGCCAAGCCAAGCCAAGCCAAGCCAAGCCAAGCCAAGCCAAGCCAATAAAAACCAAGCCAAGCCAAGCCAAGCCAAGCCAAGCCAAGACAAGCCAAGCCAAGCCAAGCCAATACAAGCCAAGCCAAGCCAAGCCAAGCCAAGCCAAGCCAAGCCAAGCCAAGCCAAGCCAAGCCAAGCCAAGCCAAGCCAAGCCAATCCAAGCCAAGCCAAGCCAAGCCAAGCCAAGCCAAGCCAAGCCAAGCCAAGCCAAGCCAAGCCAAGCCAAGCCAAGCCAAGCCAATCCAAGCCAAGCCAAGCCAATACAAGCCAAGCCAAGGCAAGCCAAGCCAAGCCAAGCCAAGCCAAGCCAAGCCAAGCCAAGCCAAGCCAAGCCAAGCCAAGCCAAGCCAAGCCAAGCCAAGCCAAGCCAAGCAAAGCCAATCCAAGCCAATCCAAGCCAATCCAAGCCAATCCAAGCCAAGCCAAGCCAAGCCAAGCCAAGCCAAGCCAAGCCAAGCCAAGCCAAGCCAAGCCAAGCCAAGCCAAGCCAAGCCAAGCCAAGCCAAGCCAAGCCAAGCCAATACAAGCCAAGCCAAGCCAAGCCAAGCCAAGCCAAGCCAAGCCAAGCCAAGCCAAGCCAAGCCAAGCCAAGCCAAGCCAAGCCAAGCCAAGCCAAGCCAAGCCAAGCCAATACAAGCCAAGCCAAGCCAAGCCAAGCCAAGCCAAGCCAATACAAGCCAAGCCAAGCCAAGCCAAGCCAAGCCAAGCCAAGCCAAAGCAAGCCAAGCCAAGCCAAGCCAAGCCAAGCCAAACCAAGCCAAGCCAAGCCAAGCCAAGCCAAGCCAAGCCAAGCCAAGCCAAGCCAAGCCAAGCCAAGCCAAGCCAAGCCAAGCCAAGCCAAGCCAAGCCAAGCCAAGCCAAGCCAAGCCAAGCCAAGCCAAGCCAAGCCAAGCCAAGCCAAGCCAAGCCAAGCCAAGCCAAGCCAAGCCAAGCCAAGCCAAGCCAAGCCAAGCCAAGCCAAGCCAAGCCAAGCCAAGCCAAGCCAAGCCAAGCCAAGCCAAGCCAAGCCAAGCCAAGCCAAGCCAAGCCAAGCCAAGCCAAGCCAAGCCAAGCCAAGCCAAGCCAAGCCAAGCCAAGCCAAGCCAAGCCAAGCCAAGCCAAGCCAAGCCAAGCCAAGCCAAGCCAAGCCAAGCCAAGCCAAGCCAAGCCAAGCCAAGCCAAGCCAAGCCAAGCCAAGCCAAGCCAAGCCAAGCCAAGCCAAGCCAAGCCAAGCCAAGCCAAGCCAAGCCAAGCCAAGCCAAGCCAAGCCAAGCCAAGCCAAGCCAAGCCAAGCCAAGCCAAGCCAAGCCAAGCCAAGCCAAGCCAAGCCAAGCCAAGCCAAGCCAAGCCAAGCCAAGCCAAGCCAAGCCAAGCCAAGCCAAGCCAAGCCAAGCCAAGCCAAGCCAAGCCAAGCCAAGCCAAGCCAAGCCAAGCCAAGCCAAGCCAAGCCAAGCCAAGCCAAGCCAAGCCAAGCCAAGCCAAGCCAAGCCAAGCCAAGCCAAGCCAAGCCAATACAAGCCAAGCCAAGCCAAGCCAAGCCAAGCCAAGCCAAGCCAATACAAGCCAAGCCAAGCCAAGCCAAGCCAAGCCAAGCCAAGCCAAGCCAAGCCAAGCCAAGGCAAGCCCAGCCGAGCCGAGCCGAGCCGAGCCGAGCCGAGCCGAGCCGAGCCGAGCCGAGCCGAGCCGAGCCGAGCCGAGCCGAGCCGAGCCAAGCCAAGCCAAGCCAAGCCAATCCAAGCCAAGCCAAGCCAAGCCAAGCCAAGCCAAGCCAAGCCAAGCCAAGCCAAGCCAAGCCAAGCCAAGCCAAGCCAAGCCAAGCCAAGCCAAGCCAAGCCAAGCCAAGCCAAGCCAAGCCAAGCCAAGCCAAGCCAAGCCAAGCCAAGCCAAGCCAAGCCAAGCCAAGCCAAGCCAAGCCAAGCCAAGCCAAGCCAAGCCAAGCCAAGCCAAGCCAAGCCAAGCCAAGCCAAGCCAAGCCAATACAAGCCAAGCCAAGCCAAGCCAAGCCAAGCCAAGCCAAGCCAAGCCAAGCCAAGCCAAGCCAAGCCAAGCCAAGCCAAGCCAAGCCAAGCCAAGCCAAGCCAAGCCAAGCCAAGCCAAGCCACGCCAGGCCAGGCCAGGCCAGGCCAGGCCAGGCCAGGCCAGGCCAGGCCAAGCCAAGCCAAGCCAAGCCAAGCCAAGCCAAGCCAAGCCAAGCCAAGCCAAGCCAAGCCAAGCCAAGCCAAGCCAAGCCAAGCCAAGCCAAGCCAAGCCAAGCCAAGCCAAGCCAAGCCAAGCCAAGCCAAGCCAAGCCAAGCCAAGCCAAGCCAAGCCAAGCCAATCCAAGCCAAGCCAAGCCAAGCCAAGCCAAGCCAAGCCAAGCCAAGCCAAGCCAAGCCAAGCCAAGCCAAGCCAAGCCAAGCCAAGCCAAGCCAAGCCAAGCCAAGCCAAGCTAATACAAGCCAAGCCAAGCCAAGCCAAGCAAAGCCAAGCCAAGCCAAGCAAAGCCAAGCCAAGCCAAGCCAAGCCAAACCAAGCCAACCCAAGCCAAGCCAAGCCAAGCCAAGCCAAGCCAAGCCAAGCCAAGCCAAGCCAAGCCAAGCCAAGCTAATACAAGCCAAGCCAAGCCAAGCCAAGCAAAGCCAAGCCAAGCCAAGCCAAGCCAAACCAACCCAAGCCAAGCCAAGCCAAGCCAAGCCAAGCCAAGCCAAGCCAAGCCACGCCACGCCAGGCCAGGCCAGGCCAGGCCAGGCCAGGCCAGGCCAAGCCAAGCCAAGCCATGCCAGGCCAGGCCAGGCCAGGCCAGGCCAGGCCAGGCCAGGCCAGGCCAGGCCAGGCCAAGCCAAGCCACGCCACGCCACGCCACGCCACGCCACGCCACGCCAAGCCACGCCACGCCACGCCACGCGACGCGACGCCACGCCACGCCACGCCACGCCAAGCCAAGCCAAGCCAAGCCAAGCCAAGCCAAGCCAAGCCAAGCCAAGCCAAGCCAAGCCAAGCCAAGCCAAGCCAAGCCAAGCCAAGCCAAGCCAAGCCAAGCCAAGCCAAGCCAAGCCAAGCCAAGCCAAGCCAAGCCAAGCCAAGCCAAGCCAAGCCAAGCCAAGCCAAGCCAAGCCAAGCCAAGCCAAGCCAAGCCAAGCCAAGCCAAGCCAAGCCAAGCCAAGCCAAGCCAAGCCAAGCCAAGCCAAGCCAAGCCAAGCCAAGCCAAGCCAAGCCAAGCCAAGCCAAGCCAAGCCAAGCCAAGCCAAGCCAAGCCAAGCCAAGCCAAGCCAAGCCAAGCCAAGCCAAGCCAAGCCAAGCCAAGCCAAGCCAAGCCAAGCCAAGCCAAGCCAAGCCAAGCCAAGCCAAGCCAAGCCAAGCCAAGCCAAGCCAAGCCAAGCCAAGCCAAGCCAAGCCAAGCCAAGCCAAGCCAAGCCAAGCCAAGCCAAGCCAAGCCAAGCCAAGCCAAGCCAAGCCAAGCCAAGCCAAGCCAAGCCAAGCCAAGCCAAGCCAAGCCAAGCCAAGCCAAGCCAAGCCAAGCCAAGCCAAGCCAAGCCAAGCCAAGCCAAGCCAAGCCA
>CALNHX010003074.1:94192-129192 GCA_940337035.1 Agriotes lineatus | reverse complement strand
GGCCAAGCCAAGCCAAGCCACGCCACGCCACGCCACGCCACGCCACGCCACGCCAAGCCACGCGACGCGACGCGACGCGACGCCACGCCACGCCACGCCACGCCAAGCCAAGCCAAGCCAAGCCAAGCCAAGCCAAGCCAAGCCAAGCCAAGCCAAGCCAAGCCAAGCCAAGCCAAGCCAAGCCAAGCCAAGCCAAGCCAAGCCAAGCCAAGCCAAGCCAAGCCAAGCCAAGCCAAGCCAAGCCAAGGCAAGGCAAGCCAAGCCAAGCCAAGCCAAGCCAAGCCAAGCCAAGCCAAGCCAAGCCAAGCCACGCCAGGCCAGGCCAGGCCAGGCCAGGCCAGGCCAGGCCAGGCCAGGCCAGGCCAAGCCAAGCCAAGCCAAGCCAAGCCAAGCCAAGCCA
This sequence comes from Agriotes lineatus, assembly GCA_940337035.1. NCBI lineage: Eukaryota > Metazoa > Arthropoda > Insecta > Coleoptera > Elateridae > Agriotes > Agriotes lineatus. The sequence continues at coordinate 128,792 of CALNHX010003074.1, read as the reverse complement.
AGCCAAGCCAACCCAAGCCAAGCCAAGCCAAGCCAAGCCAAGCCAAGCCACGCCAGGCCAGGCCAGGCCAGGCCAAGCCATGCCAGGCCAGGCCAGGCCAGGCCAGGCCAGGCCAGGCCAAGCCAAGCCAAGCCACGCCACGCCACGCCACGCCACGCCACGCCAAGCCACGCCACGCCACGCGACGCGACGCCACGCCACGCCACGCCAAGCCAAGCCAAGCCAAGCCAAGCCAAGCCAAGCCAAGCCAAGCCAAGCCAAGCCAAGCCAAGCCAAGCCAAGCCAGGCCAGGCCAGGCCAGGCCAGGCCAGGCCAGGCCAGGCCAAGCCATGCCAGGCCAGGCCAGGCCAGGCCAGGCCAGGCCAGGCCAGGCCAGGCCAAGCCAAGCCAAGCCAAGCCAAGCCAAGCCAAGCCAAGCCAAGCCACGCCACGCCAGGCCAGGCCAAGCCAAGCCAAGCCAAGCCAAGCCAAGCCAAGCCAAGCCAAGCCAAGCCAAGCCAATCCAAGCCAAGCCAAGCCAAGAAAAGCCAAGCCAAGCCAAGCCAAGCCAAGCCAAGCCAAGCCAAGCCAAGCCAAGCCAAGCCAAGCCAAGCCAAGCCAAGCCAAGCCAAGCCAAGCCAAGCCAAGCCAAGCCAAGCCAAGCCAAGCCAAGCCAAGCCAAGCCAAGCCAAGCCAAGCCAAGCCAAGCCAAGCCAAGCCAAGCCAAGCCAAGCCAAGCCAAGCCAAGCCAAGCCAAGCCAAGCCAAGCCAAGCCAAGCCAAGCCAAGCCAAGCCAAGCCAAGCCAAGCCAAGCCAAGCCAAGCCAAGCCAAGCCAAGCCAAGCCAAGCCAAGCCAAGCCAAGCCAAGCCAAGCCAAGCCAAGCCAAGCCAAGCCAAGCCAAGCCAAGCCAAGCCAAGCCAAGCCAAGCCAAGCCAAGCCAAGCCAAGCCAAGCCAAGCCAAGCCAAGCCAAGCCAAGCCAAGCCAAGCCAAGCCAAGCCAAGCCAAGCCAAGCCAAGCCAAGCCAAGCCAAGCCAAGCCAAGCCAAGCCAAGCCAAGCCAAGCCAAGCCAAGCCAAGCCAAGCCAAGCCAAGCCAAGCCAAGCCAAGCCAAGCCAAGCCAAGCCAAGCCAAGCCAAGCCAAGCCAAGCCAAGCCAAGCCAAGCCAAGCCAAGCCAAGCCAAGCCAAGCCAAGCCAAGCCAAGCCAAGCCAAGCCAAGCCAAGCCAAGCCAAGCCAAGCCAAGCCAAGCCAAGCCAAGCCAAGCCAAGCCAAGCCAAGCCAAGCCAAGCCAAGCCAAGCCAAGCCAAGCCAAGCCAAGCCAAGCCAAGCCAAGCCAAGCCAAGCCAAGCCAAGCCAAGCCAAGCCAAGCCAAGCCAAGCCAAGCCAAGCCAAGCCAAGCCAAGCCAAGCCAAGCCAAGCCAAGCCACGCCAGGCCAGGCCAGGCCAGGCCAAGCCATGCCAGGCCAGGCCAGGCCAGGCCAGGCCAGGCCAGGCCAAGCCAAGCCAAGCCACGCCACGCCACGCCACGCCACGCCACGCCAAGCCACGCCACGCCACGCGACGCGACGCCACGCCACGCCACGCCAAGCCAAGCCAAGCCAAGCCAAGCCAAGCCAAGCCAAGCCAAGCCAAGCCAAGCCAAGCCAAGCCAAGCCAAGCCAGGCCAGGCCAGGCCAGGCCAGGCCAGGCCAGGCCAGGCCAGGCCAGGCCAAGCCAAGCCAAGCCAAGCCAAGCCAAGCCAAGCCAAGCCAACCCAAGCCAAGCCAAGCCAAGCCAAGCCAAGCCAAGCCAAGCCACGCCACGCCAGGCCAGGCCAAGCCAAGCCAAGCCAAGCCAAGCCAAGCCAAGCCAAGCCAAGCCAAGCCAAGCCAATCCAAGCCAAGCCAAGCCAAGAAAAGCCAAGCCAAGCCAAGCCAAGCCAAGCCAAGCCAAGCCAAGCCAAGCCAAGCCAAGCCAAGCCAAGCCAAGCCAAGCCAAGCCAAGCCAAGCCAAGCCAAGCCAAGCCAAGCCAAGCCAAGCCAAGCCAAGCCAAGCCAAGCCAAGCCAAGCCAAGCCAAGCCAAGCCAAGCCAAGCCAAGCCAAGCCAAGCCAAGCCAAGCCAAGCCAAGCCAAGCCAAGCCAAGCCAAGCCAAGCCAAGCCAAGCCAAGCCAAGCCAAGCCAAGCCAAGCCAAGCCAAGCCAAGCCAAGCCAAGCCAAGCCAAGCCAAGCCAAGCCAAGCCAAGCCAAGCCAAGCCAAGCCAAGCCAAGCCAAGCCAAGCCAAGCCAAGCCAAGCCAAGCCAAGCCAAGCCAAGCCACGCCAGGCCAGGCCAGGCCAGGCCAAGCCATGCCAGGCCAGGCCAGGCCAGGCCAGGCCAGGCCAGGCCAAGCCAAGCCAAGCCACGCCACGCCACGCCACGCCACGCCACGCCAAGCCACGCCACGCCACGCGACGCGACGCCACGCCACGCGACGCGACGCGACGCCACGCCACGCCACGCCACGCCACGCCAAGCCAAGCCAAGCCAAGCCAAGCCAAGCCAAGCCAAGCCAAGCCAAGCCAAGCCAAGCCAAGCCAAGCCAAGCCAAGCCAAGCCAAGCCAAGCCAAGCCAAGCCAAGCCAAGCCAAGCCAAGCCAAGCCAAGCCAAGCCAAGCCAAGCCAAGCCAAGCCAAGCCAAGCCAAGCCAAGCCAAGCCAAGCCAAGCCAAGCCAAGCCAAGCCAAGCCAAGCCAAGCCAAGCCAAGCCAAGCCAAGCCAAGCCAAGCCAAGCCAAGCCAAGCCAAGCCAAGCCAGCCAAGCCAAGCCAAGCCAAGCCAAGCCAAGCCAAGCCAAGCCAAGCCAAGCCAAGCCAAGCCAAGCCAAGCCAAGCCAAGCCAAGCCAAGCCAAGCCAAGCCAAGCCAAGCCAAGCCAAGCCAAGCCAAGCCAAGCCAAGCCAAGCCAAGCCAAGCCAAGCCAAGCCAAGCCAAGCCAAGCCAAGCCAAGCCAAGCCAAGCCAAGCCAAGCCAAGCCAAGCCAAGCCAAGCCAAGCCAAGCCAAGCCAAGCCAAGCCAAGCCAAGCCAAGCCAAGCCAAGCCAAGCCAAGCCAAGCCAAGCCAAGCCAAGCCAAGCCAAGCCAAGCCAAGCCACGCCACGCCACGCCACGCCAGGCCAGGCCAGGCCAGGCCAGGCCAGGCCAGGCCAGGCCAAGCCAAGCCAAGCCAAGCCAAGCCAAGCCAAGCCAAGCCAAGCCAAGCCAACCCACGCCAGGCCAGGCCAGGCCAGGCCAGGCCAGGCCAGGCCAGGCCAGGCCAGGCCAGGCCAGGCCAGGCCATGCCATGCCAGGCCAGGCCAGGCCAGGCCAGGCCAGGCCAGGCCAGGCCAGGCCAGGCCAGGCCAGGCCAGGCCAAGCCAAGCCAAGCCAAGCCAAGCCAAGCCAAGCCACGCCACGCCACGCCACGCCACGCCAAGCCACGCGACGCGACGCGACGCCACGCCACGCCACGCCACGCCAAGCCAAGCCAAGCCAAGCCAAGCCAAGCCAAGCCAAGCCAAGCCAAGCCAAGCCAAGCCAAGCCAAGCCAAGCCAAGCCAAGCCAAGCCAAGCCAAGCCAAGCCAAGCCAAGCCAAGCCAAGCCAAGCCAAGCCAAGCCAAGCCAAGCCAAGCCAAGCCAAGCCAAGCCAAGCCAAGCCAAGCCAAGAAAAGCCAAGCCAAGCCAAGCCAAGCCAAGCCAAGCCAAGCCAAGCCAAGCCAAGCCAAGCCAAGCCAAGCCAAGCCAAGCCAAGCCAAGCCAAGCCAAGCCAAGCCAAGCCAAGCCAAGCCAAGCCAAGCCAAGCCAAGCCAAGCCAAGCCAAGCCAAGCCAAGCCAAGCCAAGCCAAGCCAAGCCAAGCCAAGCCAAGCCAAGCCAAGCCAAGCCAAGCCAAGCCAAGCCAAGCCAAGCCAAGCCAAGCCAAGCCAAGCCAAGCCAAGCCAAGCCAAGCCAAGCCAAGCCAAGCCAAGCCAAGCCAAGCCAAGCCAAGCCAAGCCAAGCCAAGCCAAGCCAAGCCAAGCCAAGCCAAGCCAATCCAAGCCAATCCAAGCCAAGCCAAGCCAAGCCAAGCCAAGCCAAGCCAAGCCAAGCCAAGCCAAGCCAAGCCAAGCCAAGCCAAGCCAAGCCAAGCCAAGCCAAGCCAAGCCAAGCCAAGCCAAGCCAAGCCAAGCCAAGCCAAGCCAAGCCAAGCCAAGCCAAGCCAAGCCAAGCCAAGCCAAGCCAAGCCAAGCCAAGCCAAGCCAAGCCAAGCCAAGCCAAGCCAAGCCAAGCCAAGCCAAGCCAAGCCAAGCCAAGCCAAGCCAAGCCAAGCCAAGCCAAGCCAAGCCAAGCCAAGCCAAGCCAAGCCAAGCCAAGCCAAGCCAAGCCAAGCCAAGCCAAGCCAAGCCAAGCCAAGCCAAGCCAAGCCAAGCCAAGCCAAGCCAAGCCAAGCCAAGCCAAGCCAAGCCAAGCCAAGCCAAGCCAAGCCAAGCCAAGCCAAGCCAAGCCAAGCCAAGCCAAGCCAAGCCTATACAAGCCAAGCCAAGCCAAGCCAAGCCAAGCCAAGCCAAGCCAAGCCAAGCCTATACAAGCCAAGCCAAGCCAAGCCAAGCCAAGCCAAGCCAAGCCAAGCCAAGCCAAGCCAAGCCAAGCCAAGCCAAGCCAAGCCAAGCCAAGCCAAGCCAAGCCAAGCCAAGCCAAGCCAAGCCAAGCCAAGCCAAGCCAAGCCAAGCCAAGCCAAGCCAAGCCAAGCCAAGCCAAGCCAAGCCAAGCCAAGCCAAGCCAAGCCAAGCCAAGCCAAGCCAAGCCAAGCCAAGCCAAGCCAAGCCAAGCCAAGCCAAGCCAAGCCAAGCCAAGCCAAGCCAAGCCAAGCCAAGCCAAGCCAAGCCAAGCCAAGCCAAGCCAAGCCAAGCCAAGCCAAGCCAAGCCAAGCCAAGCCAAGCCAAGCCAAGCCAAGCCAAGCCAAGCCAAGCCAAGCCAAGCCAAGCCAAGCCAAGCCAAGCCAAGCCAAGCCAAGCCAAGCCAAGCCAAGCCAAGCCAAGCCAAGCCAAGCCAAGCCAATCCAAGCCAAGCCAAGCCAAGCCAAGCCAAGCCAAGCCAAGCCAAGCCAAGCCAAGCCAAGCCAAGCCAAGCCAAGCCAAGCCAAGCCAAGCCAAGCCAAGCCAAGCCAAGCCAAGCCAAGCCAAGCCAAGCCAAGCCAAGCCAAGCCAAGCCAAGCCAAGCCAAGCCAAGCCAAGCCAAGCCAAGCCAAGCCAAGCCAAGCCAAGCCAAGCCAAGCCAAGCCAAGCCAAGCCAAGCCAAGCCAAGCCAAGCCAAGCCAAGCCAAGCCAAGCCAAGCCAAGCCAAGCCAAGCCAAGCCAAGCCAAGCCAAGCCAAGCCAAGCCAAGCCAAGCCAAGCCAAGCCAAGCCAAGCCAAGCCAAGCCAAGCCAAGCCAAGCCAAGCCAAGCCAAGCCAAGCCAAGCCAAGCCAAGCCAAGCCAAGCCAAGCCAAGCCAAGCCAAGCCAAGCCAAGCCAAGCCAAGCCAAGCCAAGCCAAGCCAAGCCAAGCCAAGCCAAGCCAAGCCAAGCCAAGCCAAGCCAAGCCAAGCCAAGCCAAGCCAAGCCAAGCCAAGCCAAGCCAAGCCTATACAAGCCAAGCCAAGCCAAGCCAAGCCAAGCCAAGCCAAGCCAAGCCAAGCCTATACAAGCCAAGCCAAGCCAAGCCAAGCCAAGCCAAGCCAAGCCAAGCCAAGCCAAGCCAAGCCAAGCCAAGCCAAGCCAAGCCAAGCCAAGCCAAGCCAAGCCAAGCCAAGCCAAGCCAAGCCAAGCCAAGCCAAGCCAAGCCAAGCCAAGCCAAGCCAAGCCAAGCCAAGCCAAGCCAAGCCAAGCCAAGCCAAGCCAAGCCAAGCCAAGCCAAGCCAAGCCAAGCCAAGCCAAGCCAAGCCAAGAGCGTACTACTCTAGTTAAAAACATTACCTCTTTTGTTACGGCTTGTTTACGAACGTACTGTTACCGATTTCGTTAAGGCTCCCGTAGAGAATATGATTTATAACGAAATTCGTTTCACCTTCCTGTACGAATTCATTCTTAACGAAGATCGTTTAGATAACGAAGTAGGTTAGTGAATAGCACTGTAAGTCACTGTCAGTCAGGGATTCACTAATTTTCGCCAGCGTACAAGGTCAGATCGTTACATTTCGCTATTAAATTGTTGTATATACTTTCCTGTAATGAGACAACACTGAGTATACGCCTACCAGCTTAAGTATTGAAATAATTAGTACCAAGTTGCTTATTGATTTTCAGAGGTATAATTAAATTACTCATTTACTGTTCTTTAAAAATTTTTGAATCGATTACTTGTCCAATTCTTTGGTCGCTTAAAATTTCTCGTAATTTTTACTTCCTTTTACAATAAAGGAAGTATTGGATTCACCCCAAAAATTCGAAATTGAGTTTTCAACAGATCTTCACGTTTTAGAGTCTCCTGATCCCAAAAAACATATTTTTTTTCATTGGTCTGTCTGTGTGTCTGTCTGTGTGTCTCTTTGTGTGTCTGTGTGTCTGTCTGTCTGTGTGTCTGTCTGTAAACAGAATATCTCAAAAACGGAAAGAGGTATGGCGTTGAAACTTCATATATAAGTTTTGTGTACTATATAGATATGACAGCAAGCTTTTGAAGAAAATTGCATAACCGGAAATAGGTATTTACTGTTGTGATTTTTCAGTTTATTTCGATTTTTTTAAAAACGGCTCTACCGACTTTTTTTAAACTTTACATTTTTATTACATTTTGAATGTGTATTGATGTGAGATAGATAATTTTTCAGTTGAATACTTCTAAAATGGGTTTATTTTGTTTTTTTTCTATTTTTTTTATTAACTCCTATTTTAAATAGAACACCCGGTATATTATTACATTTTTGAATTCAGCTTAAAATTCTAGAGAAAATTTGTCTTTTGAACTAACATTCTATTTTGTACCGTTTTTGTAAAATTTGTAATTTTTGAAAATTTTTGACAAATGCTTAAAAATTAGCAATCAAATTTTTGGCTAATTATAAGATCACTGTAAAAGGAAGTTGTGTGCGTGTATCACACCAGATTTTTAATATTTCATAAGACAACTTTCGGTGTAAATCACAACTAAGCATTTGCGCTTTGGTTTAGTGAAGCTGTTTATTAGATCGTTAACCGTTGAGCCGTTTAGATTTTCACTGCTTAATTATTTACCTGACAGTTATTTGTTAATTCACGGTACCTACGTTTTATATATTCTTTTTTAGGTTTGTAAAGATTTAACATCGGTTTGATCAATTATATTTTGACTTAATTGATTTTCACATTAAATTTTATTAATAAAATTGCGCTTATATGATTGAAGTTGTAATAAAGTATACTACTCTAACTTATCTATTTAACCCATTTTATTGGTAAGTACGTTGCTTCTAAATGTCATATTTTTTAATTGCGGCGATAAATTGATTATTGATTTTGATCTTGATATCTTTCCCTTTTTTTTGTTTTGATTAATGAGGATAATAAAGTTGGTTTAACTTCATATTTGATTGTCTTCTTGAGTTTTTTTTTGTAATTCTTTGGCCTTTAGGCGATCCGATAGCAGATTTCGGCTGCAGTGTCAATTGTTCGGAAACATGGTACTGGCACCTAAAATAAGCACATCTTGTACTTGACTCACAATCAGTCGATACTTAGTTTAACACATTCATTACCAAAATTGCACACATTTAACAATGTTTAACATGATTTTTCGAAATCGTTGTCGTTATAAAGTAAGAAGTTAATTGCTTTCAAAACATTCTGCCAACGTGTATGTATTTTAATTATGCATAGCCAGTTGCTAAGTTGAAATATTCCAATGACTTTCTAATGTTCCAATAGTGGTAAATGCTACTGCTAATGGTTTATTTTTAATTCCATGAATAATTAATTCTAAGCCCCTTTATGTTTGAAATTCAAGGTTAGTAGAGTTTCCAAAACTGAGTGATAAGCGTAATTACCTTCAGGTTGTAGAATATTTATTAGGCCTTTGATCTTCATCCCCATTTGTGTATTTACAAAATTAATGGCAACATTAGCTGCTAGCACTTCCGAAGGATCTCGTGGACAATGGACGACAGTCAAGGAAACTACTTTGCCCTGCTACTGAAATGGCTGAAAGTCGTCGGCATATCTCTGGAACAGAAAGAAAGTATTCGCTACAGATTGTACACCTGTATGCTCCTACCGACTATGTTGTCTTTCGCTTTATACATAGGGTATACGGTGTTTACCAACAGGCACAAAGTGGATGTTCTGCTCGAAATTGTGCCGTTTGCTGCAGGAGCTGTGACGTGTAACTATAATAGTAAGTAGTTCGTCAAGACATGGACATTAATTTTGGCTGTTCTAGCTGTGATAAAGGTTTATATCCTTTTCGTCAGGAGAAAGCATGTCGGGAGGTTGCTTGACATGCTTCAGAGCGGGGTATTTGTTCCCCAAGAGCGACGAGGTGGAGAGATAGAGCACATATTGATGGAGAAGTGGATGTTGTACGTAAACACCCAGGTAGGAGTTCGTAGGTTTCTGTCTTCCGCACTTTGTATTGCAGACGTGGTTTTTACAGTTATTGAATAAAATCTTAGGTTTTCAGTCTTTTTACTAATAAAATCATTTTTGCTCGACATCTAAAAGAATTGTTTTTGACTTTTTCTAGATTCTACCTATAGTATATACATTTTTTAGTAATAGAACATGGACTCTAAATTCAGGAATTCAATTTAATTTAATTAAAAGCTATTACAGGCACGCTTTAATGTGTAATAATCTGAGTTATGCTTTGTGCAATATCTAATTTCAAAAACAAAACTTCAAAAGTATTTAAAATTACACGCATTTTCGGAACAATTACAGGGTCGAAGAAATAGTTTCGCCCACTTTTCTAAGGAGCTTCATCAGGAGGCAAAGCAAAGAGCACAGTAACTCAACGTGTAAACCACGCGAGAAATGAAACTCTTTAGCAAGGCAAGGAATAGAAGAGCACGGTAACTCAACGTGTGAACCATGCCAGAGATGAAACTCTTCTAACGATCCGAAGGACAAAAGGACAAAGGTAAAGGTTATTTCAATTCCCCCAACTGGGGGCGGGCTGCTATAGGGACCTTCCGTCCCTCTTCAGCCAAGAACGGGAAACTCGGGATGGGTGAGAGAAAGGAGGGGTGGAGACTGGAAGAAAGGCCAGGAAAGGTGGAGAAATACTGCCCCGGCATTCACCTCAGAGAAGGTACTCTGTTGACTCAGGAAAACCACCGATCCGAAGGAGAAAGGCCTAGAATTTATAGGCAAGTGCCGTCCCGGTGCAGTGGCGGTGGGCGAGGCTTAGGAATTAGCACTGTTCAGATAGAAGGAAGGGGAAAGCCTTCGTTCCGATTGAGATTGTTAACGTGTTTGTAAATTTCAATAGCTTCGCGAATCTTTCTGCTATCCCTTCCCTTGCAAAGGAGTTTTGCCTCTGTGTGGTTTACACGTTGAGTTATCGTGCTTTTTTGCTTTTCCTCCTGATGAAGCCCTTTACGAAAGTGGGCCAAACGTTGAGTTCTTCGACATTAATAATGGCACGGCCCAATCCCGGAATTCGTTTGCTACTTAATGACAATAACCGTGAAAGCCTCCGAGATTTAATAGCGTTTAAATGTAATTAACAGACATGTTAATAATTTCTTTTAACGACACTAAACGAGATTAGAAGTTGTCTGGTCGCGATTCAAAGTGGTTTTAGCTAAGGTAAAATGTGATTAAGCAAGACCAAATTCCACATTACAAGTAAAAGGTATTACAATGAATTTAATCGTTTAAACTTTAACCATTAAATTATATTTAATTATGTACACAACATATCATAGTTTTAACTAAATTGACATCGATTTTTTAAGAAATAAATGGTTTCGTTGGGATTAAAATAGTTGTAACAAGATTGAATGTAATTTTAACGAGATTAAAAGTAATGTAGACCAGATTTATTGTCGATTAAATGAGACTGAGGACCATTTGAACGAAATACATTTTAAGTACACCGACTAAAAGTTGTGTAGCAAATCTAAAAGCCGTTCTAGCACAATTGGAAGTGGTTTCACCTAAGGTAAATTTTGTTTAAACAAAATGTAATCTTTTTGGCAAAATACAAATTAATGAATGGGGATTTAATTACTTAAATTAAAGCATTTTGAATGGAATCTAAATATTTATACAAACTTCAATCGTTTTGATCAAATTGATGTTCGACCAATAAATATAAAAATAGTTCTGTTGAGATATTATAAACATATTTAAAATAATTTGAATGAGATTAGAAATCTTGTAAATAACATTTGATATTGTTAAATGAGCTGGGTAGCCATTTTGGCAATATTAAATTTGGTTACAAAAGGTCAAACGTCGTACATAAGGTTAAAATCCGTTTCAGAACGACTTTAGTTGCTTCAGCTAAGGGTTACTTAAAAGGGAGATTTATTAATTTAAACTTAAGTCTTTTAAATCGAATTACGTCATTTATACAGACTTTTAGTTTTAATTAAATTGAAAGTCGATTATTTAAGTTGAAAGCTTTTTGAGTTGAATTTAAATAGTTCTAACAAAATTTAATGTTATTTTAACCAGGTTAATCATATAAATAAGAGTTACTATGGGTAAACGTAATTAATAGCTATTTACCTAACAATTACTGAAAGTGAAACTTTACAAGACGAGTAAGCAATTTCCAGGATTCACCTACGCTTATCCATGAAACGTTCGAGCCTTCGATTAAAAAAATAACACTTTGAAAATGTTTAATAAATTTACTTAGGTATTAATAACAAATTATCATAATTTACTGCTATGGCAGTTTTGTGATAGTTAGAACTGGCAAATAACATGTGAGCGAACGAAAATGAAATCAAGTTTGGCTTTGAAATATTTGTTTGTGTTGATGGCACTGTAAGTCTATGTCAAATTCGATGTTCGCAGGTTAGATTTTGCGTCAGTTTGTGTCGAAACTGACACAAAACCTAACCTGATAACCTCGAATTTGACATAGACTTACAGTGCCACCAACACAAACAAATATTTCAAAGCCAAGCTTGATTTCATTATCGTTTGCTCACATGTTAGTATATTATACATCAAGGTAGCAAAGCCCAGTATTATAACCTGAGCGCATATTAGATACTGAGAGCGAAGCGCGAAGTATCTAACGCGCGACAGTTACAAGAGGATTCGCTACCGTGGTGTATATACAATTTTTTGCAATACTAGCTACTAGTTTTATTAAAACACTTAATAATTTTATACTCGTATTCAGAAAATTAGTTCAACTCAAAGACAAAATAATATAATAGGTTACATAATTATATTATTTTGTCTTTGGTTCAACTTGGTTTGACATCTCAGTTAAATGAATATGAATCCAAACATGAATCAACAAGAGATGAGGTGCTCTAGCACCGCCAGAGATTCTCGAGATTGTTGCCACGATGACCAATGGACTTTTACCAGATAAATCCAAAAATGTCTAAATACAGCAAGTTCAAAAATTGGTGTAGTGCTAAAAACGTTACCCTTGTATCTGAAAATATACTTTTGGCGTATTTCCACGATTACTCGCATGAAAAGAAAGCCTCAATTTTATGGGCACATTATTCCATGCTCAAATCAACCATTTCGTTAAAGGAAAACATTGACATTTCAAAATTTTTCAAATTGATTGCATTTTTGAAACGTAAAAATACCAATTATCTACCAAAAAAGCATCCACTTTTACTCAAGAGGAAATTACAAAATGTCTGACTGAAGCCTCTGACGAATGTTACATTTCAATGAAGGTAGGTATTTCCTTGATTTCATGGAAAACTTAAAAACCTCTACATGTTCTTATCATTGTAGGTTGCTCTTGTAATTGGTGTTGCTGGTGCATGCAGAACTGATGAGCTTTGTAATATGCTTGTTGCCGATGTGAACATCAAAGACGATATGATTATAGTTAGTATTCCCACAGCAAAAATTGATTATCAAGAAAATTTGTGGCAATGGAAAATTTCTGGATGGAAATTATAAAGAAATATTTCAAAATGAGGCCAACTCCGGACTTGCTAGAAGTATTTATTAGTATTCGCCATAGAAAAGCTAGAAGACAACATATCGGACACAATACGATAGGACAAATGCCTAAAAAAATGCCCTGTATTTAAAGTTGCAAAACCCTGAGTCGCATACGGGCCACAGCTTCCCAAGAACTTCCGCCACTATATTGGCAGCATACATAAATCAAACAAGTAGAGACACTCACTGTCGGTTCCTTTGATGTCAAAATTCCGATTTGATCTGATAGTGAAGCTTAGAAATACCCCCCGAGTTACTGTCCCAGGCACTCTAGACAGGTTTCAATATTTTGCATGAGTGTCTCTACTTGTTTGGTATATGTACGCTGATATTAGCTTTAGGCGGGTGATATTATTGAGCTTAAACAGCTTTGAAGACGGAAGTCATCAAGTGTGGCTGAAGGATATGTGGAAGCCTCATTAGCAGCTAAAAAAAATATAGCACGTATGGTACAAGGGCTACCAACGTCATCTTCTATAGATATTCCCGTTTCAACACCTAACCCAAGCATTGTTCCAATTCCGTCGACATCTGCACTGCGGAGTCCAATTTATTGAAGAAATGGACAGTTGTAGCAACTCTACAATTAATATACCTACAAGTAACCTGACACATTCGTTAAATATGAATGGACCTGGGATAAACATGACATGTCACAATTGCACTGTAAATTATTATTTCAATAAATAAATTAGCAATTATTGTCTTGTAATAATATTGACGCTCCAAAAATAGAGACCGAGTTGTATACGCCATCCGTCATAGTACACACTGACAGATGCTGTCACATACGCTGTTTAAATAATTTCTTAAATTGTTTGGTTTATATAATGGCTATGAATTATGATTCATAATCGACGGTTTGCAGCCAATCATAAAATTTTATTTATATAATTCACTAGTTTGCAAGTTGCAACCAATCAGAAAATTATATTTTCATTATTCAATAGGTTGTAGCCAATCACAAAACTCATTCTTATTATTAAATGACTTTTGCAGTTAACAGCTGTCACAAATGGCATAATTCGGAAATATAAACACAAAACTCCTATTGCATAGGAGTAGATAAAATATCATATTACATTCGCGATTATGGCCATTATTCACTCAGGTGACTTGCGCCACGCGCCTTCGGCTTGTGGCTCACATGTCATCTTCGTGAATAATGGCTGTCATAATCCTTCATATAATAATATACTATTAAATGACGTTTATAATGCACAAAGTACCATTAATTACGATCTCTTGGTTCAACTATGTATTGTTACAATAATTGTTTACATAAAACTCTGGCTAAAAAATATGAATATGTACATTCGCTACCTTGGTAAAAAATAGAAAAATTATTTACTTGTCACTATCCATAGGTAGTGAATTTCAACTTCACAGTGCTTGATTACATGTCAAAATGGTACGTCATATTACTAGTAGTGCAAAAATATTTTTTTTCATTTCCCAGCCACCAAAGCCTACTTGGTTCATTTTTGCACATATATTTAGCTAAAATATTCCTACATTTACGTTGCTTTTTGCAGTTTGGTGAGAAAATTTCCTATGCACGACAATGATTTTTGTGAAAATTCGGGAAGGGTATATAAAAAGGAGTCAGAATTGATAAAAAGTATCCGTATCATTAAAAAAATCGAAGATGGTGGCGTTGGCAAAACAGTGTGCTATGAAAAAACAATTGACTACACACAACCACACAACTATACAGTAGTACGTCTCATTACCATTTTGTCATAAACGTGTTTTGCTACAGCGTATGGTATCAAAGCTATCTCCAAATACCGCTAGTACTGGCTTACCCTGTATATCGACTGTAAAAAGTTATGATAAAAGAAGGTCCACTATCGTTGCAAGAACTGCCCGCTCTTACCCTTTTACAATTTCTTTTAAATTCACCTAATATATAATAACAACTGACATACATTTATTTGAATTAAACTAATGAAAAGTATGATATCCTGTTACCCTTCTCACTAACGTAGCTTCATTGTTACAGGTAAAATACGCCTTCCTTTGGTGGCTCATTAATTGTACCGGCATTTTTGTGCTATTTTGACCAACCCTGCACTAACGCCACAACATTTGCATTTTTCGAATTTGCCGAACTCGTTTTAGACGGCCTTCAGTCGCGCGGTTGGATTATTAATCCGTTGTTAGGCATATCTGGGTCAAGTCCTCAGAAGTTTCCGCACACCTGCGGCGATGTGTTTTGATCCTCGTTTTTTTTCAGCCGGCTTCTCTCGGCTTGATCGCATGCATTTACTTTATTAGCATTTTTTGCCCTAGTTTGGGTCTTTTTATAGTGTCTTTAGAATGGAAAAAAGAGTGTCTTAGCTTACTTGCTCTACCGTGGATATATATGGGTCTTACTTACCTGTTACATTTCTTTGAGTATTCGTCTGGCGTCGCGATATCGTGTCCTGGAGCAGCAAGCTAAAGATATGTGTGTGTTTATCCTCTTTCTTGTTCTTTGTTGAGTCATTAAAGTATGAGAAGCTAGTTTCTGCTACTAGTTTGGCAGCCAAATTTTTGGAACCATTGCTGAGTTCCCGTTGTGCGTTGGAAGCTTCGAAAATTCGCAACTGTTTGTCGAGCTTCCTGCTGGCTAGTTACTGGGAGTGTTAAAACGTATCTTGTATTGAGCAAGGTAAAACCGAATCTATATATTAAGCGAACCTTCGAATTTTATCAGTTATTACGTGTACATTTATGAAACATCCTAAATGTCTACGTATGTCGTGGCATATTATTATTGTCGCCCTCATTCCATGTTCGACCTACGGTATCATCGTACGTTTGTAAATTCCTACTAATTTAATCTGCCCAGAGACCTGTTATCTATTTAAATATTGAAGTTCTTATGTGTTGGTCGATAATTAGTGGAACAAAGAAATTTGGCCTTATTTTTAGCTTTTGCCTGTAGTGTGGGTTGTGCTGGTTATTGATGCCAGTGCTGTTATTAATAGAACCGTATTCATATCGGCTTTGGCTTTATGTATGACTAATACAAGTAATTTATGTGTCGAACCTTCTTGATGTCTGTTTCAGGTCGTAGCAAATTTTACTAGGCATGAACCTTAGCGAATTTAAGAGACCTCTTAATATCATTGACTTATCGGTTATAAAAGACACTTTGGCGCCCCTTGGTAATATAAATACCCTCTTCTAACTATAGAAATGAACCGGACGTCGTCTTTACTGTAGCTGGTCGGCTCTTCGATATCTCCATGTAGCCTGAATGTTTGTTTGGTACGATTTGAAGCTGATTAGAGTAACTGAGTCGGTTTAGTCTGAGGCTTGGGCCAAAAATTGTTTGCCGTTCGTATTAAAATAATTATACCTGAAGTTGGTAGCATCCTTAAGAGGCAATTCTGGAAGTCATGTTTATAGAAATTTTTCTCTTATTTTGCAAAGTACTATCACTCGTGGAAGTTTGTAACACTATTTTCTCACACACTGTATAACAGGGCTTTTAAAATTTGAAGATTGTTGTTATGCCTCAGACGAATATCATCTGCGGTATGACCAGTTTGAATTTACTTATCGGTCATTTGGACACCATTTCAAGAAGAGTGTTTCACTCCGACCCAGCTTATTGGCGCCTACCATATGGCGATCTCGATGACCCCCACAGCCCAAAATTTGAGATCATCTGGACCTACCAAAGTTTTGCAATTAGTTTTTGCGGAGTTGCTTTCGTCGCCATAGACTCTTTAATGGCTGGAGTGATGGCGTATCTCAGCTTTCAGTTTCAGATCCTAGGAAATTATATAAGATCCTCCGTTACGACCAGTTTCAAGGATCAGGTATGAATGTGAATAAACGCTTATTTGGGATGGAACACATTATTTCTTCAGGAAAATTGCGACAACGATAGCTTAGCAATAATTGACCCGTCGAGTATAGAGTGGAAGTACTTAAGAACAACGTTGAAAGATCTTGTGCAATACCACATGGCTATCATTGACTCGGCCAAGAGCTTTGAGGACATCTTTAATACCATGGCTCTCATCAATTACATTGGGATGTCGGTTATAGTGTGCTTAGCAGCTTTTGCCACTACTTCCGTGAGTAAAACTTGTTTTCTAAGAATTATTTAGCATACTGTTTAGAAAATTGCTTAGCAGACTTTCATATTATTTAATTTGAAGAATGTATTTTGATATTCAGCTCGGTAGAGACTTTTCAAGGAAAGGAAATTTAATTTTTATTTAAAAATATGTAAAGTTTTTTCGGGACTCCTAATGAAATATGCTATAGTAGAATAACATTTATTGTTCTCCTTAAATTATAAGATAAACGTGCATTAATTACAATGCGCAGAAACAAATGTGTTGATCATTTCAGAAAGCTGAGATAAACTTTGAGGCCCTTCAGACACTGTTGTTCACGATTGCAGCAATAATGGTGCAGCTTATGACGGCATATTGGGGAAACGAAGTGAAGCTGCAAAGCCTAGCCGTTGGAAAGGCATGCTACGAATTGGATTTTATTGGTTCCGATGTCAATTTCCAGAAAGGATTGCAGAATATAATGCAGCGATCCCAAACTCCAATTGAGTTTACGGTCGGAAAGTTTGTACCTCTTTCTCTGGAAACGTTTGTTGCGGTAAGGTTTTCTTATTTAAATGACTAATGATATTGCAGGTTGCTGCTGAAAATCCAATTAACGTAGACGTCCTTAAAGTTGGAAGAAGTTAAACAATATTTGTAGATTCATTAAATGCCCAAATAGTTATTTATGAGTGCTATTTTTTTAAGATAGAGGTTTGGCTAGTATTATATAAATTTACCAAGATTGCAAATGACCATTATTTATTGCTTCAAATTATACTACATAAAAGCTGCGGGTTCAAACATTTTGTTTACTTAGCCGTTCTTTTTATTAGGTTACTTTACAGAGAGTGTAACTAATTACCTATACAACTGAAAATTGTCTGTTAAACTCACGATTCAGCAAAAGCTTTCAAGACATAGCAGAACCACCACAAATGTGTATAGTAATGAATCAATCGATAGAAAATTGTATGGAAATTGATGGTTATTAAAAGCTCTTGTTATTCAGTTACGTCACTCACAGAGCACTGAAAACAAGTGCGTTAAGGTCATAGCAGAACCGGCGCAAATATCTAAAATAATCCAATCATTAACATTGTCAAGAAATTAATAATTATCAAAAGAGTAGCTAAAAGCTGCGAATTCAAACATTGGGTCAATCGATAGCAAACTGCTTGGTAATTAATAATTCCTAAAACGTAACTAAAGGCTGTGCATTAAAACATTTCTAATCTTAAAAGTTTTATTTTATTCAGTTCCGTCGCCCAAAGACGCCTGAAACCATAGTAGGATGAGTAAAAATAGGCATAATAATTAAGTAATCCGTATAGAATTGTCTCGTGAGTAACGGTTTCTTAAAAACTAATTAAAGGCTGTGGCTTAAAAAACTTTGTTACCTTAAAAGTTAGTTTTATTCAGTTACGTGGCCACAAAAGCATTCAGGCCATATCAAAACCGGCACAAACGTGTACAATAATTAATCAATCGATAGAAAATTGGCCGGAAACTCATAGTTCTTAAAACATAACTGAAGACTGTGGATTAAAACATATTCTAAACTTAAAAGTTTTATTTTATTCTGTTCTGTAGCTCAAAGGCGCTTTAAACCATAGTAGAACGAGTAAAAATACACATAATAATTAAGTAATCCGTATAGAATTGTTCCGTGATTAAAGGTTCTTTAAAAACTCATTAAAGGCTGCGGATTAAAAAACTTTACCTTAAAAGTTAGTTTTATTCAGTTGAATCGCCGCAACAGCATACAGGCCACATCACAGCCTACGCAAATGTATGTAATAATGAATTAATCAATAAAAAGTTGTATGAAAATTTAATAGTGATTTAAAGCTAACTGAAGACAACTAATTAAAACATTTTGCTTTCTTAAAAATGCTTTTTACTTAGTTACGTCACTCAAAGAACCCTCAAAACCCATTAAAACAGAAATAGACACGATTAGCAATAAATTAATCCATAGAAAATTGTTTGGAAATTAGTAGCTATTAGAAGCTAGTTGAAGGCTGCGGATTCAAACCTTTTGTTATATTAGATTTTTTTGGTCAGTTACTTAAAGACCCCTCAGAACATACTAAATTAACGGATCATTAAAAGCTAATTAAAGGCTGCAGATTAATGAATCTTATTATCTTAGTCCTTTTATTCGGTTACGTCACGCCAAGAGAACTCAAAACATAGCAGACACGACACACGTGCGTATAATCATTTAAATTAGGGGCTCACTAAAGGATGGAGATTAAAACACATTTCGATTAAGGTGACGATTACTACAATATATATAAAATCAGGTATTCTCAACGCTTTAATAAAGTATTTATCGTTTTTGAGCCGTTCATTTCCAAAAGAATCGCATCACATCTTTGCGTCAAGAAGTGTTCTTATCGTTTTAATTAGTCTCTAATCAGTGGCACCACATTCTATTAATAAATAATAACTTTAACGTTTTTATATTTATAATAATATGGGAACCGTAATTTCTCTTTGACATTTACGTCCAGCAAGAAGAAGGTATTATTTTAAAAGTACAGCAGACAGTAAATCTTATAATGCAGCATTTGTTCACCTCTCGGTGAATACATTAAAAGGACACATCGCATACACCTTAACATTTAAATAATTAGTTGCCTTTTTCTTATCTCGTAGCTAGCTCAGTGTACATGAAACTCTCTTAACACGTTGACTGCCGTGGCATTTTTATAAAAACCGTTCTTGGACGCCACGGTGTGAAAATCGCAATAATCAGTCAAAATGTGTTAAAAACCAACATTTTTAATATTTTAGTTCACATACTTTTTATGATGCCATTATGTGTTTTACTAGTCTATTGCGGACGCCCAGCACCTCAGATTTCAACGCAAACGCCACGAGTTTATTCGTGCTGGGCGCCGCAAAACAGTATGTCAAAAACGAGATAACTCGTGGCGGGCGCCAGGCTATAGATTGTGGACCGCGAGTTAACTCGTGCTTGGCAGTCAATGTGTTAATAACCAAACCTCCTTGTAGTGATGTAGGTTGAAACTTGATTTTAAAAAATGTACAAAACAGCTAAGGTGTTGACACAAATTTAGTGACATTGAAATACAAATAAAACAAGAAAATATAAGAAACACAAATCAAATATAAGAAAACGAGTAAAATCATCAAGTAATTTACATGCAAGATAGCTGAGTCTACTTGCGCGTACATTCAAACACATACAGGGTGTTCAAAAAATATACCGACAAACATTTAGGGGTGGTAGGCGACATCAAAACAAACATTTTTTGCTTAATAAACATATGTCCAAAAGCGCTTTATTTTCGAGATACAGGGTGTTAAAATTTGTAAAAAAAATTGTTCAAATTTTTTTCCTCGAAAGCGAAGCACGATACACAAAACCCTCAAGTGAAAAAAAGTGCCGCGTGAGCTCGCCCGTGGAATTGCTGTATGAACTGTAATAGATCCAAAAGATGCCCCATAAAGTTACCAACAAAGTGTGAAAATTTCATTAAAATCGGCTGAAGCGTTTTTTTCTACAAATTTTAACACCCCGTATCTCGAAAACGAAGCGTATTCGGACAAATGTTTATAAAATAAAAAATATTTGTTTGGATGTCCCCTATCACCCCTAAAAGTTTGTCGGTATATTTTTTGAACACCCTGTATATGAAGCATCTATAAAAGCGTTTCAAAATAACGTTGAAATAGTTGTTTTTTATAAGAACGCATATCTCAAAATGCGTTAACAAGGTCCTGGCTTAAGCCGATCCTGAATGCGCTTGCATATTCAAATTGGTCTCAGAATAGACACCGAAGTATGCAGGTATAAACGCTTTAAATGTATCTTGGCACCGAATTGTGTACTCCCCGGTATAAGGAAAATTCGTTGGCGTAACTACAAGCGTTTGCTCGCTGTCTTTTTCAGTTGTGTGGGGCACTTACAGGCTACTTACTGCTTTTATTTTATTCAAATCGCCTTGGGTGAATTCGTGTACTATACTTTGGAGTCGCAAATTCATGCAGCTCTTAGCAAAGGCTGCATACGGCTGGCTTCTTTTTTGTTAAATTTGCACTAATTAAAACTCCCCACATCACGCGTACACCGTGCGTCTTTTGTTGCACTCCCAAATTTCACAATACAACGCGTTCATTATATTGAACCGTTTTTACGAACATTTATGTAATGCTAGACTACAATATGCTTAGTATAACACATAAAAAATACATATCAAATCAAAGTTGGCTTGGACACATTACCAGCGAGGTATGCAGATGTCCATTTTCAATCTCAAGATCCAATTTAATTGAAATTTATAATTCACATTTGCTTTATTTTTCTTATGTGCTGCCACTGCGTAGATAAGAAAACAACTTTAAGGTAATTTCTTGTAACCATTAGCAAATAATTTGCTTTTTTTACTCCCGTAACTAAAGTGGCATATAATATACTATATTACTTATATTTCAAGAAACCAAAACATAAACTAAAATCATGCTGTATGGTAACAGGTAACAAATATTCGAAGAGTTATTATTTCCCCTATTTATAACTAATATTTGATTTTAGATATCCAGTAGCTTTTAAAATGTTCGTATAAGTTACTGTTTTTAATATTGTCTGAAGAAGCTAAATATATTTAGCGAAACGCAACGTTAACATGTTTGTTTTCTTTTTAAAATGTAAAATTGACACAACTAATTATACATAACTTTTAGTAACGTAAATTACACCAATTTACCTGAATAATTCTTCTAATGAATGTAAGACTACATCAGTTTTATTTTTCAATTTGAATATAATGTACTATCTTAGTATGCTACTAAACCCTATACAATTTCAAGCATTTAGGCCTTGGACCGGAAGTAACTTTAATGGGATTTTTATGTTTAGATATAAACATTATTACGTTAAATTTAAAATCCTGTAAAACTCTTATTCACTATACATATTACTTCCAGTAATACCCATTAAACTTAGTGTTTTAAACCATACCAAATAAACCATATCTTGCATAACAAGAAAGAGAAAAATTAATCAAATGAAGAAGTTGTTCAACAGGATATAATACTTTAATTTGTAACATATTATGAAGCAGCTTGCCTGTTGATTCTGTTTAACAGATGATGTCATTTGGAATTTTTTGAACTATTGGAGATTGTTGATCTTATTAATCAACAACACATAGACGTGCAGTTGTTAAAATTGAAAACAGTCCAGTGGGTTAGTCGTTAGCATACAGTAACCACCACTCATTTGACCTGATTCATTTTCTTCTAACTCGTTTGAAAACGATAGTATATAACATGGAGCTCGCTAGTTTAGAAGAAAGAAATATTTGTACAGACTTACGGATATCGTTCTGCACAAAACAAGGAAAGCTTCTGCAACATTTTGATATGTTTCACAGACTTTAACCGTACTCAAATGTGCCGAAAAAGCCAGTAGTAACAATTATAATAATTAAAATAACGTTAACGCTAAAACTCGACCTGAACAGAATAACAAAAACCGAGAACAACTGAAACGGAAGATCACCTTCCCCACTATCACTATTTATCAGTCGCTATTGGATATTTTAGTAGATGCTTGGCGTTCTCTTAACATTGATACTAAAAATGTTCTTGTTAATTTCAATCTCGCTTACTTGAAAATTGTTCGATCTTTTTTTATAAATTGGTCTGTCTTACATACATTATCGCCAGTTCAATAACTGGCATTTAAAAAAGGCGCTGATCTGATACAATCTACACTTTTGTTTAAAAATATTTTTCAGCTTTAAACTACCCTGCTAACTACACCAGTTACATACTTAATAGATCAGTAATGGATTTTTTTTTCAGGTAATGAAAACAGCGTATTCTTATTATATGCTGCTCTACAATGTAATTGTACAAGATTCCTAAACCTATAAAGACATTTGTTATTTAATGTAGTTGCGAGAGCACACATTGCATTTAATTTTAATTATTGCACAATGGGCCAAGAGTTGTGACCTGTAGATCAATAACATGTAGCACCATAATCAATAAAGTCCTATTTAGAAGATAACTGCTGTTTTCTTTTGCACTGTTTTCTTTTAACCTTCTTCTAAAGGGAGATTCAAAAGTATGGTCACTAATATAAGGGCAGTTGGAGGATATCAAACAAAAGAACTTTGCATTATAAACTATACGTGCAAAATTAATAATAATAATAAACTGAATGACGGTCACTGGAACGAACTTCTATCAACAAAGATGTCACAGGTGGTTGCGATAAGACCGAATTTGAATAAAATTCAGGAGCAAAAATACAGTTGTTTCGGTATTTCAATCACATTTGATGCAGTAGGTTAATGCACTCATACTGATTTAATCAGTAATCCTGAACGTCTACACCAGTCCTAATACAGTTTTCTTCAATAAGCGATTCATTTTTAGTGCAATGTACTTCTATTGAGGTCATTATATACCCATTTAATTTAATGGCCATACTTATGAATTACCCTATATGTTCATGACTTCTAACACAGTTCGGTTATCCTATTTACAATCCAATAATCTGAAACCAACCAATACCTACCAGACAACTGCTTTAACTAAGTGAAAAATATGTAAATGATAACACCTTCGTGGTGCCAGAAATTCCCAAAGTTTATCCATAATTAATATTAGGGAGTTTTTGCACAACGTTACGTTAAAATAACGTTACGTTAAAACCGAAACATTCAATTTGGATTGGCTGTATCGTTGATGTCGCTAGGTAACATAGGCTTTAACGGGCCGTTATTTTCACGGAACGTTATGCAAAAACTCCCTATTCGCTTATCCAATAAACGACATTTCTAGAAATACAATGCATATAATCCATTCACTCCGTTTTTGCATAAAGGTTGGCCTTGGATTTTTGAACGAACAGAACCGTAATTTTTATTTTGTTGTGTAACTTGCATAACCTCCAACAAATTTACTGTCATTTGACAGACAGAATATTGTTGCCAGATGGACTGCTTACTTTGATAGTACATGTGGAGAAATGTTTAAAATCTGAAGTATTGCAAGACCTTCCACGTATTTGATTAAAAATGTCTCTAATTACACAATTATACATACATAAAAATTAGTGCTCCATCATTATCTGTTGAATCTGAAACACGTTTGGAAAAGTATCTCAAAGTCCTTAAGTGTTTGATTCAGTAGAAAATTGTGTAGAGGCAAATAAAATAAAGACCCATTTTCAACACAGCAACCCAGGAAAAAACTAGGTTCTAAAGTTCAAAATAAGTTGTGTAGAAATGAACCTATTTCTATTCTTTACGCTGCTTGCGGCAATTAGTTAGTTCTCGTTTATTTCGCAATAAACCGGCCCTGCCGATATGGTTTAGTAGGCTTTAGTGCTTGATACTACCAAAGAGCATATAATATCATTATATGCTCTTTGATACTACCCAAAATAGCGACTCCGTAAAGCCGCTGAGGTGGCACATAGAAAGCATTCCGCATGTGAGCAAATTCTGGTGCCATTACCAACGTCTGCATAGCTTCATAAGGAACTATCTTTTTTTGCCGTTACGCCCAGCGCGATGGAAAATGTCTCCTGTGGATTGCAATTTTCGCAATTTGACCGGCATTCGAGATTAGGTGTTCGTGCCAGCACGTCTTCCCGACGGGTCAGACAAACTTGTAGCCTGTGGCATCGGCCACCATTAGTAGGTCCGCCGTTTGCCGGTCATTCAAAATTAGTCCGATTGAATCAGAGGGATTGGAGTGCACAAGTTCAGCGTGGCGCGGTGGTTGATAGTTGCGTAAAAATTGGCAGCCCCTTTATCGTGAAGTCATTCTTGAACTACGGCTAATAGCCGAATTACCCTTGGAAGCTCCATATTAAGTACTAATAACGAAGGGTAAATCTCGTAACAAGTGCCGTGAATTAAGTTTTCCTTCTAAACTCATTTTATAGATTCAATAATAATAATAGCAATAATAATAATAATAATAGTTTCTACTTATAGCAGCTAGTCTGTCCCGTGTCCGATTTTCGAGATAATGTGATGTCGACCCCGTCCACTCCATGCCACATAGCTGTTTTAGCCTAGCAAAATTCTCAAAAGCGGATTCGTCCCCCATCGTTGAGATGTGCGAAAAACGTTGCACGCTGCTTGTTGAAGTTATTTAATAGGCAGCTCGTTAAAGATATCTTATTTGTTTGATTGTAAATTGTGTTAAGTAATGTACAGCAGTTGGAAGTGGTGTGTCGAAAATCAACAAACGTAAATTTCAGTTGGCGAAGCATTGGTTCACACATTATCCCCAAAAAGTATTGTGACAATTTTGCTTTTGTTTCAAGTTCTAAAGGAATTAATGCGGACTGCAAAAATTTAGCGCTCTAGGCAAACGTATTATCCCCTCCCTTTGTCGCGACTGTATCTATCCGTGCAGCCTTTGTTATAAAACATTTTTGCACCGACACAGTCATTCGATTCATTTGACTGGGAAGGTTATACAGCTGTTACAAGATAATCAAATACATACACTCCAATTGCCTACCCACACAAGTTATTTTTTGCAATTGCTAAATCTGGCTGTTCAAGTAATTGAAAGCTAAATGAGCTCAAAATTTGTGTGTCTAGCAGCTACAAAATTCTGGCACAATTATTGCAAAGAGATTTTACTTTATTATTTGGAGAATCATGGAACCAACTTGATGGTGAGATTATTAGGAATTGGCTAAAAAGAGCGACATTTGCATTTTTAAGCACCATGAGCTACGAACCCGAAGCTTGGAAGTAATGGGAAACGTTTAAAAACGTTGAATACTCCGGAGTATATAGTTATTTTACTGTGAACGGCCTACAATTTTAAACTCAAATGTCAAACCAAAATCTCCCAAAAACTCTAGCTAGCTTCAAATCGAAGCAAACAAACGTTCAGGCTGCATGGACATATCGAAGTGCCGACTAGCTATAGTAAATATGGCGTGCAGTACTTTTGTATAAATAGCAAAGAATTCTCAAAATTAGCAGGGGTTGCCAAATAGTCTTTTATACAACCACTAGTCTAGGCCACTAGTTTACGAGAACTCTTAAATTTACTAAGGTACAATGCGTAGAAAATTAGCTACGATCTGAGATAAACTTTAAAAGGCATTGATACCTAAATGGCTTGCATTATCCATACACAAAATCGTTGTAAACATGGTCAAGGTTTATATTAATTAACGACAATGCATATAATACAGAAGGTTATACTAATTTAATGTCAGCACTCGCATAAAACACAAACGTACGATCTCAAAGCATGGGTCAAAGTCACAAGAGCAATGCACACTATTGTGGTCAATTTTAAATAATACCAAATTACAATGATGTTGCAGACGATCAAATTGTATTACGCTAATTACAAATATACGGCTCTGTTGCAGGTCGAACATAGCAGAATGGCGCCACTAATAGTATGCGATTACGTACCTAAAAATTTAGAATGTTCCATAAATGCGCCAGTAGTTACTGACAAACTCGACAGTGATGCTTAATGTACAGATTTGCTTTTAACTTCACAATAACAGATAGTGTTCTAATACTCACACTAGTGAAACGAAACGGTACCGGAAAGCAAACAAAAACAGTCAGCTAGCAGAAACGGTTACCAGGAGCAAGCGAAGACACAACAAAAGGCTCGTCAAACAGCTGTAATGTGATTGGTAATTAAGACCCAAATATCTTCGATAAATTAACCATAAAAATATAGGGTAACATGAGTGATGTAGGGCACTAGCCTAACCTTCGTAAGTCATTATAAACTAGCCCTAAACCAGGGCAACGGTTAATACGAAGTAAACGCCTGCGATCAAATCGAAGACGCTTGCAAAAGAGAACGAGGAACAAAACACATCGTCGCAAGTGCGCGGAGATAATTGAATGATACTTGGCCTAGTTATGCATAATATATTGATAATCCACTTCTAGCGACTGAAGGCCGTACAAAACGAATTCGGAAACCTAGATACCTGTAAAACGGCGAGAGTTCGGACATGGTGTTACCGTCAATTTTCGCTTTACTGTATTCTCGATATTTTGTTACCGTCAATTTTCGCTTTACTGTATGTTCGATATTTTTCGAATTGCGTCCGGATATTGCGCATTGTTGAACGTTCGCGACGCGAAAATTTGGCATCTTGTCCCGGCGTTCGATCGAATAAGGTAGTTGGAAGTTTTTGGCGCTGTTCGATGTCGCCCTTTGTCATCCTTTGGTTAGGGGATTTGTACGCGTCTCGACATTCCTCTGAATATAAATCTGGAGATACTGCCTGGCGCAGACTTTTTTTACTCCAACACCTTCCGAGCAAAAATTTGGGGAATTTAGTGTGAGTATGACCGTTTTCAGCCCCTTTTTGATTGTACGCTAACGTTTATTTCAATAATTTAGTCCCCATCACGTCCACATACGGCGTCTGCGACTTGGCAGCGACTGTTAGATAATGTGCTAGGTATTGACCTTGAACCCTACGTCTTCGCTTACTTAAACGATGTAATTATCTGCACAAACTCATTTGACCGACACCTGACGGTCTTGCAAGAGGTACTATCTCGTCTCTTCAAGGGGGGTCTAACCTTGAATAAGGATAAATGTTGTTTTTGTAAATCAGAGTTGCGTTACTTGGGCTATGTTGTGAACGCTCAAGGTTTAATAGTGGACCCCATTAAGGTCGAGGCCATTTTGAATATTCCCACTCCCACCTGTGTGTCTGAGGTACGACGTATTCTAGGTATGGCTTCCTGGTACAGGAGGTTAGTTCCGGATTTCTCGACGGTTGTAGCTTCCTTGACTTCTTTGTTGAAGAAAAACGAAAGGTTTATTTGGAACGATGACTGCGATCAGGCTTTACGCACCTTCAAGGATTGTTTAGTTTCGGCTCCGATTTTATCGTGTCCCGACTTCTCTTTATCACTCACTATTCAAACGGATGCTTCTGCGTATGGCCTAGGTGCCGTCTTAACCCAGACTACCCTTAATGGCGAAACCGTAATTGCGTATATTAGCCGTTCTTTAACAAGGAACAAAATGAATTATAGTACGACTGAGAGAGAGTGTTTGGTGGTGCTGTTTGCGATCGAGAGGCTGCGTCCCTACGTCGAAGGTTCGAAATTCACTGTTGTGATGGATCACTATAGCCTGAAGTGGCTGAATAATATTAAGGACCCCGTTGGTCGTATTGCGCGATGGGCTGTCCGGTTGCAGCAATACGATTTCGAGATTCAGCATCGAAAAGGGAAGGATCACGTAGTGCTCGACACTTTGTCTCGAGCTGTACTTGTGGTGAATGCCATGAGTGGCATGAATGGTGTGGATGGCGTCGTGAATGTCGTGGACGTACCTCTCGCTGTTATGCCTGACGTACCTCGTGATCCGTGGTATCTGAAGATGATTCGCGAAGTGAGTCAGAAACCTAGACGTTTTCCGTTGTGGCGTGTTGACGAGGATCGGTTGTTTAAGTATGTGTCTGTCCCGTACCCTGACCTTGCGAATGATCGTGATGCATGGAAAGCTGTTGCTCCCAGGAAACAACGCAGAGATATTATGTCCCGTTTTCATGACTCCCGTACGAGTGCACATTATGGTGTCAATAAGACATTGAGTCGGATCGCTCAGTATTTCTACTGGCCTAAGATGCGACAGGAGGTGGCCGAGTATGTTCGACATTGTGGGGTTTGCTCCCGCATTAAACCCGAGCAGAGAGGTCCTAGAGGTCTCATGGGAGGACACTCCCAGATATCTCGCCCTTGGGAGGTTATCTCCACGGACATTGTTGGTCCATTGCCTTGCTCTTCCCGTGGTTACACCCACATCTTAGTTGTTGCGGACCTGTTTAGCAAGTTTCCCTTGTTCTTCCCCCTTCGGGCTGCTACCGCTTCCGCGGTGGTTAGGAATATTGAGGAGAACGTCATACTTCTGTTTGGTGCTCCTCGTAGGATCATTTGTGATAACGGAGTCCAATTCCGTAGTAGGGACTTCCAGAACATGGATAAGCGCTATGGATGTCGGATATCTTTCACCGCTTACTATCATCTCCAAGCCAATCCCACTGAGAGGGTTAACCGCGTGTTGAAGACCATGTTGTCCGCGTATGTGAAGGAGAATCAGCGTAATTAGGATGTGTTGTTACCATCGGTGGGGTGTGCGATCAGAACATCTAAGCATGAAGTGACTGGTATGACCCCGTTCTTCGTAAACTTTGGTAGAGAAATTAACTTTAATGGCCTTCTACCCGCCAAAGAACCAGATGACCCTGAACTCATGTTTGACCGTGATAATGTAGAACTACGATCTAAAGCTTTTAAGCAGGTTTACCTTGACGTTCGGAAGCGTTTAACGAAGGCTTACCAAGCGTCGAAGCCTCGCTACGACCTACGTCATCGCCCTGTTGAATTTGAGGTGTGAGAATCCGTTCTTCGAAAGAACCACGTTTTGTCCAATGCTGCTAGAGACTTCACAGCCAATCTCGCCCCTAAGTTCGTTGGCCCATTTGTTATTCACAAGAAACTTTCTCGGTGGGTCTATCAGCTGAAGGATCTCGATGGGACTGTCTTTTCGGGGTCTTGGCACGCCAAGGACCTAAAACCTTATCATGGTCGGGGTATCTGTGGCCAGACCGTTTAATTCGCGTTTGTGGGAGGTTGGTTAGGGACGTCGGTAGGCCACCTTGGGGTTCCGTTGTTTCCCGGCAGTGTTTGCGGCCCCGATCACAACATCATGGTCTTTTGGTCTTTTTTTTGGCTCTCTTAAGCTTTAGTGCGGGAATGCTTGTGTCTGTTTTCTTGAGGTGTGTTGTGTTGGACTTTGTTCTTCTTCTTTCACTTATTTTCGGTTTTCTTTGGTCTTCTTTATTAATGGAGGTTCGAGTCAGCTTGCTGGATACTTTGGGTACTCTTTTTGGGATTTTGGTGGTGTAGCTGATGTTGCAGATTGCCTTCAGCTATACGTTTTGTGTGTTGATTTGGTTGTTGTTGGGGTATCCTCTCGCGTATGCGAATTTTAATCCTCAAGCGAAACTCGCTTTTTGCTTTTGGGCATACTTGATGATTGGGAACGGTTTCTTTCGCCCTCTTTTAGGGCATCGGCTTTGGCTGGATTTGGGGAACCCGACTCTTTTGTTAAGCCTCTGTCCTTTTCACCTCTTGTTTTGGTTTTGCGTTTGGGTGTGTTTGGTGTGTGAAGACTAACCTTCGTTGTCTCTTGTTTGGGTGGTTTAGTTCGCACTCTAAGTGAGGTTGGTTTCCGGACGTCGGTCGGCCACCTTGGGGTCCCACTGTTTCCCGGCAGTGTTTGCGGCCCCGACCACAACATTATGTCTGTTGGGTTTCCTTTGTTTCGGCTCTTTTGGGCTTTCGAGCGGGAATGTCTGTGTTCGTTTTGTAGGGGGGTGTTGTGCTGGACTTTGTCCTTTTTCTTTATCTTTCCCAACCTCTTCAAGGTTGTTTCAGTGTGTAAGCCGCTCTTGGGCTTATCCACTTATTTCCGACCAGTGGAGATTGAGCTTTGGTTTTGCGCGTGCCGTCTGGTGTCCGCTTACATTCTCAGGTCTCCTTTATTGGTGACACTACGGTGGCCTGGGCTGGGTTGGCATCGGCCGACACGATGGCACTATCTCGGTTCATCCCCACTAATGACTGACGTGACAGACGGACATCGGACCGTCCTTCCTATTCCTTATTCAATGTTGTCCTCTTTTCTTGATTCCCCTCCAACGTTCTTTCGAGTGTTTTGGACTCCTGACTGGGAGGTTTCGGGTGTCGAGCATAGCTGCCCCTTCCACCGGCGCAGTTTTATCATCACGCAGCGAAGAGAGGTGCGGGTGGTGTTCGGCTCAAGGAACTTCCGGCCTGGACCCAAATCACTCCCTACTTATCGCCCCCTCTTTTGTCTCTGTGTGTACCCCATTTCTTGCGCTGTCCGACTTTGACATTATTTTGGGTCTCGTATTTAGCGTATAAGAAAATGTCTTTAAAATTTTCTTCTTCCGGGTAAGAGGGGGGTTTGTTACCGTCAATTTTCGTTTTATTGTATTCTCGATATTTTGTTACCGTCAATTTTCGCTTTACTGTATGTTCGATATTTTTCGAATTGCATCCGGATATTGCGCATTGTTGATACGCTGCCGTTGCACATTGTTGAACGTTCGCGACGCGAAAATTTGGCATCTTGTCCCGGCGTTCGATCGAATAAAGTCGTCGGAAGTTTTTGGCGCTGTTCGAGGTCGCGATTTTGGAGAAGGTGCTTATTGATGTCTAGGCACTTCTCACCCTTTGGTTAGGGAATTTGTACGCGTCTCGACATTCCACTAAATATAAATCTGGAGATACTGCCTGGTGCAGACTTTTTTACGCCAAAACTTACCGAGCAAAACATTTGGGGAATTTAGTGTGAGTATGACCGTTTTCAGCCCCTTTTTGATTGTACGCTAACGTTTATTTCAATAATTTAGTCTCCATCACGTTATGGGTTTCAAATAAAAATTTCGAAAACTCCGACTTGCGGCCCGATGCGATCTGTGATAGCGTTATCTCGGCGCGCTTAATTGACAAGCTACTGTCCTCCCTGGGTGAGCCATCAAGCCCACGGAAGCCCGTTCCTGCGATGTTATCAACGCTAAGACGGCCTCGCACCAGCTCAAGGTAACCTTGCTGCTCTATTAATTGTGCTTACGGTGGCCAGCGAGTGAGCCTGGCTGTACGCGTTTATGTGCCTCAATCGATGGACTGCCGAAAGTAATCTGTTTCTAAATTGAGATTAGCGCGATATACCAGCGCGAGATATTTATATCATGGTCTGGACGCATCACTTTGATCACATAATTTAATCTGTAAAGTACGAGGCTTCCCCTCGCCGTAGCTTTCACTTTAGCTACGAATTGTGATATTAATTGTTACATGTACCACGCTATAGAAATTTCTGGGGCGGTTGCCCGCTTGTAATTTACAATTTTATATTAACGTCACTCCTCGGCAGGTTCCAGGAATTTCCCCTATTTTGATGATTTGGTGTTTTAATTGGCCACCCCATTCTGGAAACAAGGATCCTTAGGGCATTTATATGCTTTTACATCGGCCCTAAACTTTTACTTATATGTATTTTATGTGTGTCCGGCTTTACGAGTGAAAAAAACGAATTTGTCTCTCCTGCACTTGATTGTTTGACTTCAGTTTTGCGCCGTTTTATTAATCCACAGTGTTCCAATTTAGCTGGAGCGTAATCTATCAATCGAGGGGGCTTGGCTCTGTGTTATATTTTGTTATTCTGTAGATTGGTGGCGCCATCCCCCCCCCCCCCCCCCATCGAATGCACCCACGGCCGTCTTCGGCTGCAGCTGATCGGCGACCCCTAATTAGCGATTGGTAGTGACCTCACCTAGGCATTGGCTGAGTGAAGCAATTGGTGCTTTGAATGCTGCTCTGATTCGTTGAGCAACTAATGTAAGTATTATTCTACCATCTCCCTTTTTCTGCTTATAAGCGATAACAATGGGTAACCAAAATATTTACACTGAAACACAATTTCTATTAAATTAACAGCTAATAATCCGAACATCGATTGGACTCCAAAGATAAAAGCGTAAGGAATATCGGCTTATACATTAATCAAAAACTCAAGATCGTACCACAGCTTACTTTAATACTTGGAAAAACCAAATTCCTTCGAAACCTCCACAAACACCTTATAAGGAAATTGTAACAGTTAGAAGAAAGGCGAGAAGTGACTGCACAGAAGAAAAATGTTTAGTCTAAGAATAGGCCTTTGTTTATATCTGAATGATTTATTACGGTTCATAATTTGATATCTAGAAGAGCAGTTAGATTAACAAACTTCTAGAAAATGGAAATCTGCTAGACATGTTTTCACCACTACATATTTATGGGCAGGTAAACGTATGCTTAACGCGACTCAATAAGCAAATTTACATTAACATTGGAAGCGTTAAGATAATTTAATCGCCCAGATTTATATCACGCGTGGCAACTACTGAATCGTTAAGATCATATGGTTCGCAAACTGAAATAAAGTAGACAGTGTATCAATACGCCAGGTCGTATTTTTCAACAGCAACTGCAACAGTGCAAATACAGATATCGCTTACCCATGGAAAGTGCAAAGAATAAACAATGGCCGCAATATGTTGCGGTGTTGACAGGTACGAATTTACAAATTCATCTTAATATTTTCTTAAATTCAAGTTGCAGCTATAACTGTAAATATTTTTATGCGATTTTCATTTACCTTCACATGTCTCACTTAAGCAAGATAATAGCAGTTGATAGTCCAAACAAATAAGCTAATGTTGATTTATAAAAAAGAAACTACGTGTTCATAACCAAGAAATAACTATAACAATTATATTTTAGATTTAAGTAATAAACGTACGGTTGAAAATTGCCTCTGAACTTCATATTTCAAAATATTGAAGTTATAATTTAATAAAGGTGAGTCAACACTGCGCAATTTAGACATGTCTGCAGCAGCTTTTAATTGATGGATGGTTTAAATATAAAATGCATTATTTGCGGTCACTCAAGATAACAGTTACGTATGGTGCAAGTGAATAAAGATAATAACATGAAGGGAAAACATTAGCTCACTCAGATTTATAGAGGGAACTAATTTTCCCAAATGGATAAAATTCGATAAATAACTTTTTCGCCAATCGTACTAGAACTGACACATTATTGAAAAAATGTTGTTGAGCAGTCAAACATTCCACTACATCAGTCGTTTGCTACGCAATTTACAATAAAACTGTACAGGAATAATTCAAAAATTCCATTACATCAGCCGTTGCTAGTTAATTTACAATAAAACTGTACAGGAATAATATTCCCGGCCTAGGCAGGGAATATTCGAGTACTATTTCCTATTTTTTTTAATTACTCGTATCGATCGGCGGAAAAATAGTATGTGTATCTTGGACAAAAAGCAACATTCCCAGACTCCTGTGTTGTTGGGCTCGGCATTCGTCTCACCCAACAATATTCACAGTCGTCTGGGAATATTACGCTTTTCGTCCTAGATACATAATGTACTATTTTTGCTACCGCTTACAAACTCGTTTTTTTATAACATTTGGAGGCATAGAGAATGTTACATTTTATTCATGTAAATATCGTTGCTACGGAAATGCTGCTGTAAGCACATTTATTGCTTCGTTTGAAAGCGAAACAGAGAAAGTCCAAACACTTTCTGTTCGTCCTTAAATGCTTTGTGAAACTAACAGTTAAAATTTTTTGTCAAAACAAGCTTATTCACGGCAACTAGATAGATTGGGTGTTACTTTTTTCAGATTATTTTAAAGTACTAAATTATATGCTGTTACAGTTTCTAATGTTATTTAATTAAACTCGTAGAAAAATTCATGTGTATAATGCGCATAGAAAGTTATTTGCTGACCTCGTGCTCTTGCAACCCTTCCTACGGTCGGGTTGCAAACGATCACTCGGTGTAGTAAATTCTACTTTCTCTTATCTAGTTAGATCGTACTTCGTAAGCGACAGAGAAGTGAGTGCAATAGCTAGTGCAATGGGAGGAGACTAAACTGTGACGTATAGCAGAGATAAGGGTGCTGCGACATATCCGTTCATCGGTTATGATCACTGCACTCTTTTTGGAAGAAACGATATTTTCGTTTATCTTGAAACTTGAAAGCTGATTCTTTATTCTACTGCTGTTGTAAAAAATACTTTAAAACTGTCTTAAATAATTAATAAACGTGTGAAATACGGTTTAAATGCAACTACACCAGGTTATTAATATTTTATTACATAAAAGGAAATTTATCAAATAAACTAAAAATCTTAAAATCTCAAATACAAAATTCAGATGCTAGACTCTCAATGCAATTAATTTAAAATATGAAGTAACACATTGTAGCAACGTGGTTATTAAACAATTAGATACCTATATAACGGGTGATCATGAAATTAACACTAGAAATCAACACATAACACAGTCTTTTATTTAGCCCGCCGCACCTAAGGGATACAAATCTATTAAATTATACAGTAAATAAAGACAAAATAAGTGCGGAAAATTAAAAAATAGAAAAACGTGTCCAAATTTCATGTAGTTTTGTTTTAAAATTAAGTTAGAGAATCTATAAAAACGCGAAAATATTAAATATGAACCTAAATATAATTTATTAAGTAGAATTAAAAACCACACGTTTATTTCAATCTCAGCACGTTCTCCCGATTGCCCATATTCGCGAGGTGGGAGCTTGATCTAAGTAGGGCCTAATCCATCTGTATAATATATACACAATGCTAGAACCTCGCCCACAATTGCCTCACTATTTTATAGTTTTAGAATACGCTAATTTCTTTTTTTCGTCTCTTTTTTAATGGCTTCTAATATAAAAGAAGGTTCGGGGATGGGCATATTCCGTTGTAATCTAGAATCGGCTAATTCAGGTAACATACATTGTTCATAAAAACGCATGAGTTTAAACTGCATCAGT
>CALNHX010003074.1:0-94169 GCA_940337035.1 Agriotes lineatus | reverse complement strand
GTAGGGAAAGTCAGTAGAAAGGGGCGAGAAATCCCCCACCACTTTTAATTGATTGATCAATTAAATTGATCGGATGATTGACAGGTGCTCCAATTAAACCGCTGCGGATTGATCTAATTAATTTCGCGGTTTGATCTAATTAATCACATATGAAGTTTGATATGTAATTTACATATGTGCTACTGATTAAATTACGCATTAGCTTCCGATTAAATTACGCATTAGATTTTTAATTTGCTTCTGGAATTACGCGGCGGCCATCTTGGTTTTCTGGCGGGAATATTTGAATTTTAATTTTTTTCTTCAGATTTTTTGACTTTAAACTTCCCGGGGTGTCGGCCATCTTGGTTTTCTGCGCGCGCACTTCTCACGGCTGTCGTTTTTAATTTTGAATTTTCGCGGAAATATTTGAATTTCAAACTGCTAAATCTTCCGTCTCCCTCATCGAAGCTGCTCTCTCTCTCTCTCTCTCATGCACAGAGGCCATTTTAATTTCGCGCGAATATTTGAATTTTAAATTTTTTCAGATTTTTTTTCTAAGTCCCTGTTTTGGTAGATTTATCTCTCTCTCTCTTCTGCTCTGGTTGTCTCTCTCTTGCAGTCACAGGATAGATGTTTAATTTAAAAAAATCTCTGATGGACTTGGATTTGAACTCTCTACGTTTGCATACACATTGGGCTCACATCGATCGATACCGCTAGACCACGGAGCGCTACGGGATTTAAAGGGTTTGAAAAAAACGTCATTTTACAGCTCTGCCGTCACGCTGCCAGAATTTAAAACAATCAATTTTTTGAGAAATATGATTTATAAGAACGGGAATGTATAGCTTATTGTGTTTAAAGGTAGATACAATTTAAAAAAAATTAGATTTGTAACAGCTTATTAATGATTTTATAATTTGTGCCTGCTATATGGCTGGATTAACGAGATTCTCATTGTCCCTACCTACTATAGGAAATTTCCGTCTAAGTTCCCTTTTTAAAACAGGTCGGTGCCTGTGTTTTGTTTGGTTTTAAAGGTTTGAACATTGTACCACTCAGCTGTTCTGACATTACACTTCCATATTCATATTATAAATAAATTTTAAATGTTATTTTCGACTGAGTTTTAGCCGCTTATAAATTACAACAGCTAGTTTAAAAATTAAATGGGCGATAAGAGGTAAAGGCAGATCGTAATATAAAACGAGTTACAAATTTTATTTAATATATTCCTGAAATACTGATAATACGTATTGCTTGAATAAGAAAGAGATAAACATAAAATGCGTAATTATTCGCAATGGTTTTTGCCCCGAACGCGTTTTCAGTTAACTTGATTGTTAGCACAGACAATGAAATTTGCTATGATATCACCGAATCTGCAGGGGTCATCTGGTCTACGCTCATCTCGTCCGCATTTATTTAATTAAAAAAAAAGCTTTTTGCGGTTGCCCAAGTCGGATTTGAACCCTAGCCACATATGAATAATTATTTTAAATCGCGAAAAGTGTTGAGTAAATAAATGCAACGTATTATAAATACGTAAAACTTTTAGTTATTGTGCGTTTATAAGATGGGTCTTTTGACAAAGTGGAAGAATCAAACTGTGCTATTGTAAATGTACAGATTTTTCACGGTCAATTTGTATATAACAACTTAATGTAAATTGGTAATTTAGAACATTTTAACGAAAACAGCGACTTCTTTCGGAATAAACTGTTTCTTCTCACCACGGAACCCTTGCAGATCTATGAATGCACTGACCATACTGACGAAATGTTTGAGAATGACTAAATTTTTAAAATTGTTGTAGGATTTTCGATATAATGTTACAATTTTTACATCGCTTCACATAAAATTCTACAAAAACAATATTTTTATACAACTTTCATTGAAAAAATAGTAAAATTTTACGAAAATACGTCTGTGTTGACGACAAATTAAAATAAATTTGAACAAAAGCACGCAGAAATTACGAAAAGACGTATGTGTTGACGACAAATTAAAATAAATTTGAATAAAAGCACGCAATTCGTTGAAAAAAAAAATGTTCTGACACCATCAAAACACGCAATTTCATTGAAAAATCTTTTACCACAACCATCTCGACAAGCAAAATTTCAGTTACGTAGGCTCATTGTTCATTTTTATTACGAAAATTAACTCAAAATTGAACAAAAAACACGCATTACACATCATGTTACATAAACTATGCATAATTTTGCAAATGTTTTACACTTTTTTTCTCTAACTTGTTGCAGTTTTAGCAAGATTTGAATAAAAAACAGCAATTTCTGCAGCAGTTTTAGTAAGATTTGAATAAAAACACACAATTTCGCTGAAAAATGTGTTGGTCCACATCATCTCACATAAATTTTTACAAAAACTGACATCATGTCACTTGAAATTATACAAAAAACGACATTTTTTACTCAACATACGACGAAAATTGAACAAAAATCACTCAATTACACAGCATCTCACATAAATTTTTACAAAATCGCCATCATGTTACATAAACTATGCATAATTTTGCAATTGTTTTACACTTTTTATAAAATGCACCGCTCAAAATTAAAAGAAATCGCAATTTAATTGAAAAAATCTACTACCACAATCATTTCGATAAACAAAATTCAAAAAATCTTATACTTTTGACCTGTCTGCTATGCGGCGCACGCAGTGTTTCCACCTCTTTTTATTTTAAAATTTGTAAAACCAGCTGTCCAAACCGATACCGCACTAACTCGTTTTAAGTCATTGTGTTCTGTTACCTAGTGCATCTGAAGATGGGCCCCAAACGAAACGTAGGTATGGACACTGCCTTCGTAGATCTACAAGGGTTTCGTGGTGAGAAGAAACAGTTTATTCCGAAAGAAGTGGCTGTTATATCAGCAGATGGTAATCAGCTAGCAATTTTCGTTTTAA
The DNA here is from genome assembly GCA_940337035.1 of Agriotes lineatus. NCBI lineage: Eukaryota > Metazoa > Arthropoda > Insecta > Coleoptera > Elateridae > Agriotes > Agriotes lineatus. The sequence goes on along the minus strand of CALNHX010003074.1, from coordinate 91,256 downwards.
AACCTCCTGCAAATTATGTCACTCTGCCCTATTTCGTTAAAAAAGGCATAAACTATCTGGAGCATAGACACCACGGTCTAGCTTGGCATTCTGGTTCTATACATTTTGATGAATTTGAAACTGAGCTAGCAAGAGTTCTCAAAAAATTTGAAAAAGTGTACGTTAAAGGTCAAGAAAAAAAGGAGGTTCTAAGTTTTCTGAATAAAATCGTCGTGAATCTGGAAGATCTCGAGTGCCCATCTTTAAAAGTTCTGCGAAAAACTACTACTGCCGTACGCTGCCTTAATCACAATATCTGTTCGCCGGTGTGTGCATTGGAAAACATACTAATTTTATCCGATTGGTGGCGCAATGAATACAATGGAAGTTCAGAAAATATTGCAAACAATCCCGAGTCTGTTGAATGTGAAACGCCCTGTTTTTGCTTCTGATCAAACTTCCTACAAGAATTGTGCGACTGGCTTGGGAGCGTCTTAAACTTCTGATTTTATTACTTGCAGCCTTTTTAATTTGAAATGTTGTACACCTCAAACTACAGTTTTGTAAATTGCTAGCGAATTTTTAGAAAATAAGACATTCAGCTGTACATTTATTTTTATATTCTTAAGTATTATATGAAATAAGAACAATATATTTGTTTATTACAAAGTGTTTGTGTTTTTTTATTTCTACTCTGCTTTTGTTTTCACGAATCTGCAATAATTACAAAATCTAAAGCTAAAATATTAGTATTTGAAGTTATTTTACAGTTACAAAGTGTAAAATTTCAAAAAAATCAATCTACGATTTCGTAATGGCGAGATATAACTTAAAAAATTGTGATGTCTTTTAATTTTGTGCGATACATTTTATAAAAAAGTGTAAAACATTTGCAAATTTTTCAACGAAATTGTGTGTTTTATTCAAGTTTATGTTAATTTGTGATCAACATACATTTATTTTGTATAATTTCAAGTGATATGATGTCAGTTTTGTAAAATTTTAAGTTAAATGACGGAGTCAGAACATTTTATCAACGAAATTACTTGTTTTTATTCAAATTTATGTTCATTTGTGGTCAACATACATATATTTTGTATAATTTCAAGTGACATGATGTCAGTTTTGTAAAAAATTTATGTGAGATGATGTGTAATTGGGTGATTTTTATAAAATTTTCATCGTGTGTTGAATTAAAATGTCATTTTTTGTATAATTTATGTGACATGATGTCGATTTTTGTAAAAATTTATGTGAGATGTTGTGTAATTGTGTGATTTTTGTTCAATTTTGAGTTAATTTTCGTAATAAAAATAAACAATGAGCCTACGTAACTGAAATTTTGCTTATCGAGATGCTTGTGGTAAAAGATTTTTCAATGAAATTGCGTGTTTTGATGATGTCAGAACATTTTTTTCAACAAATTGAGCGTTTTATTCTAATTTATGTGACATGATGTCGATTTTTGTAAAAATTTATGTGAGATGTTGTGTAATTGTGTGATTTTTGTTCAATTTTGAGTTAATTTTTGTAATAAAAATGAATAATGAGCCTACGTAACTGAAATTTTGCTTATCGAGATGCTTGTGTAGAAGATTTTCAATGAAATTGCTTGTTTGATGGTGTCAGAACATTTTTTTCAACGAATTGAGCGTTTTTATTCAAAAATTATGTTAATTTGTGGTCAACAAACATATATTTCCATCAAAAGTATAAGAATTTCTGTAATAAAATGCACAGCGAGTCTACGTTACGGCAATTTTGCTTGTAGAAATGTTTGTGATAGAAGAGTTTTCAATGAAAGTTGTATAAAAAATATTGTTTTTGTCGTTTTTGGTTAGAACTTTTCAGCGAAATTGTGTGTTTTTATTCAAATATTACTAAAATTGCAAGAAGTTAGAGTTACGTAGTTGAAAATTATTAAGATATCATATCGATGCCTATCCACGCCAAATACTGTTTTTTGTAGAGAATTTGAAACTGAGCTAGCATGAGTTCTCAAAAATGTGAAAAAGTGCACGTTGAATATACTGCTGGGCCATAATTATATATAACATCAATGAGATAACATGAACAAGAAGATAATACGTATTGCTTGAGTAAGAAAAAGATAGCCATACAAAAATTATATTTGTAGGTATGTTTATACTTGACAAATGTCATAATTAAATTAAGAGTCAAGCCTTCTCGAATATTTGCTACTATATTTATCTCTTTCTTACTCAAGCAATACGTATTATCTTCTTGTTCATGTTATCGTATTCCGTGACGCACAATGCAAAATCGTCTCCAAAGATGTTTAAACGAACAAAGAGCTGAACGCCGACAGGCAACGACCTGTTAGGCCAATTGAGGATGACAAATAGAAAAGCCCTCCTCGGGCTATAATGTCTTTTGTAATTACGCATAGCAGCATAAAATTAATCATATTCTAGCATTTCAAATATGAAAAATGGATAATAGCAGCGGTTTTATAAATAATTTAATAATATTATATGAGACCTTTTCATACTTAGTATTTCAGGAATATATTAAAATCAAATTTCTAACTCGTTTTATATTTACGATCTGCTTTTATCTCTTATCGCCGACGGATCGGAAATTTCCATCTATATAGTAGGTTGACAATGAGAATCTCTGTTGGGACAATGGAAATATCGTTAATCCACTCATGGCCACCACAGGCTATGCAATTCCATTCTTATAAATAATATTTGTCAAAAAATAGTTTGTTTACAACAAGGGAGCTCGACGTCTAAACGGTACGCAACTGTTGAAGTTTTAATCGCATTCAGGTACGCTGTCTGGGTAGCTCAGGTGATTAGCCCTTAGACTCGTAATACTGTGGTCGCTGGTTCAGATCCCACTTGGGGGCCGACGCAAAAGCTTTTTTAAATTAAATAAATGCGAGAAAGCCAAGATGGCCGACACCCCGGGAAGTTTAAATTCAAAAAATTGAACTTAGAAAAAAATCTGACAAATTTCAAATTCAAGCTGGCAGCCGAGAGAAGTGCGCACGCAGAAAACAAAGATGGCCGACACTTCGGGAAGTTTAAATCAAAAAATTAAACTTAAAAAAAAATCTGAAAAATGTGAAATTAAAAGGCAGTCGAGAGAAGTGCGCGCGCAGAAAACCAAGATGGCAGACACCCGGAAGTTTAAATTCAAAAATTGGAACTTAAAAAAAAATCTGAAAAATTTGAAATTAAAAGGGCAGCCGCGAGAAGTGCGCGCGCAGAAAACCAAGATGGCCGACACCCGGGAAGTTTAAAATCAAAATATTGAACTTAAAAAAAATCTGAAAAATTTAAATTAAAAGGCAGTCGAGAGAAGTGCGCGCGCAGAAATTAAGATGGCCGACACCCGGGAAGTTTAAATTCAAAATTGGAACTTAAAAAAAAATTGAAATGAAAAATTTAAAATTAAAAGGGCAGCCGCGAAAAGTGCGCGCGCAGAAAACAAGATGGCCGACACCCGGGAAGTTTAAAATCAAAATATTGAACTTAAAAAAAATCTGAAAAATTGAAATTAAAAGGCAGTCGAGAGAAGTGCGCGCGCAGAAAACCAAGATGGCCGACACCCGGGAAGTTTTAAATTCAAAAATTGGAACTTAGAAAAAAATCTGAAAAATTTGAAATTAAAAGGGCAGCCGCGAGAAGTGCGCGCGCAGAAAACCAAGATGGCCGACACCCCGGAAAGTTTAAAATCAAAAATTTGAACTTAAAAAAAAATCTGAAAAATTTAAATTAAAAGGCAGTCGAGAGAAGTGCGCGCGCAGAAAACAAGATGCCGACACCCGGAAGTTTAAATTCAAAAATTCGCGCGAAATAAATGGCCGCCGCGTAATTCCAGAAGCAAATTAAAAATGTCCGCCGCGTAATTTAATCAGTAGCATTATGTAAATTACATATCAAACTTCATATGTGATTAATTAGATCAAACCGCGAAATTAATTAGATCAATCCGCTTATTTAATTAGGTCAATTAATTTAATTTAATCGGATGATTGACAGGTGCTCCAATTCTGTGCCGCCCTTCTACTGCCTGTTGGTGCCACCCTCACGACGTCATGTTTTCGTCGTTGGGCATGCAGTCCTGACGGCAGACAGGGATTTTTCTATACGCCGAGAGCTCGCATTTTGGGTCCACGACCGTGCAGATAATTTCTCCAGGAAGCCGAGTCTTGCAGATACCTTTCCGAGTGGTCGCTTTCGAGGGCGTTTTTGAAATCGTGAAGTACATGCAACTTAAATTTTACCGTTGTTTGTGCCGATAACGGGTGTTTGCCACTCCAATATTGCGTGTTTTAATAGAAAGCGTTTTTATATAGTGATAGCTGAAATTGTGTATGTACCCTGTAAAAAAACTCTCGCAGTATGTCCTGGGCACCCGGCTGACAATAATTTCAATTTAACAGTTTTCAAGCCGGTCGAAATGAGTTTTATTTCATGCACTAGGCTGGATGTTTGCATGGCATCTAGATGTCAATTTTTGCCATTTTGTCGCTTTTAATTGGTTGTTTTTGTCACATGTGTGATGTTGGACTTCACTTTTGTCATACTGATTGTGTTTGACTCCAAATATAATTAATATTTCCCCAGTAAAGTGCCACGGTTTACCTGAACTGTTTCAATAATATTATTTCATAAATTACGGTGGTAATTGTTACATTGTTTGAATATTAAAAGTTTATTTACTGTTACTGGTTTATATTTTCTTTGAGTATTTGTGCTACGACTCTTCATGAACCTGCTCGTGTTTTCTTAAGATTTAGGTTGAAGTTACAGGTATCGAAGGTAGGTTGTGATTTGTTTTGATAGCTAGATTAAGTTTTATGATTTGTTTAACGATTGGTGCACATTTTGTATTAAATTTAATAATTTTTTTAACACCTTAAGAATAGCTGCCTGGTCGTTATTCACGCCATATTTTACCAAGAGTTAGAGCTAGCTACGGTTGTACTCGCCCCTCGTTTAAGAGTGGTACACCAGCTAAGTTGAATTGTATGCTAGTTGAGAAATGCATGTTGTTAATTACCCCTTTCGATATGTTGTGATATGTTAAGAAATTAACCGCCCTATGTGGATCGAACTGTCATTCATCTATTTCCAGGTTTCGATATTTGCTTTCAGTGGAATTCCGCCACGGAAAAATATATGTTCAGATTTTTTTATTTCAGCCTCAGCCAGCAGTTGCCCCCAGCGATTATGTTACCTTAATTAATTGGTTTTGAATTGTTTGCTTTGTAATCTGCATTGCCTTCTGGTGGATACAATAGATGGCACGTAACAATTACTCAAATTTGTTCAGATACCTTAAAGGTATATTTTGGACTTTCGCGAGCAAACATTCCTTATAGCTAAAAATCCTACACCTCCTCTACTGAGGTGACTATCCTTTACTGTGTGGTGGTAAATCTGTTTTAACCTGTAACAGGTTGTCGTGAATTTGATCAACAATATTTCACTTGGTGTGTAAACACCAGCTTCTATTGTAATAGTATTTTACTGAGGCTAGTAATGAAACTAGGATTCCATATTTCTGATTAGAAATGATTTCGCAGTAGGACTATTAACCGAGGTTTCTTATTGCGCCACTCTATTCCCAACTTAAGACTTCGTTGTTGCAAATCATTATGTGTGTCATGCTATGTGAAAGGCAAATATTCTTTCTTTGGAATGGAGGTGAAACCATAAGAATTCGAAAACATTATTTTTAACAATGCTATATAAAGGTAGTTCCATAGTTTTTATTTTGTCTTTTAAATACTTCGCATTCTTTCTTATTTAATTTTGATAAAGTTTCCACGATCGTGATAAAATTACGTCTAAGTGCTCATGGTGCTAGTCGATTTACTATGAATACTTAGTAACAAGGTCAACACATCACTAACACACACACTTCATACAATGGTTGCCATGCAAGCTCAAAAAACGCGTTCCAACTTTGTAACCCGAATCCGAGGCAAGTTGAGCACTGCGCAGCCAGATGGTAGCGTACAAAGCACCAAGCTCTACGTAAAAAAGAGGTTGCTGATAATGCATACATACTTTCCAAGTATGCATACATACTTTCCAAGTATACAATAGCTCCAGTGAGCAGAGAATCAAGTATAGGTACAATATATGTATATAAAGTAAATAGTCCGGGTGACATGCAAAAACATTAACAAAATGTCAGATACTTTCTCCATAGCAAGAGGAACTATAAAGATTGATGAGGAAAACTTAAGCTATTATTTAACTACTTAGATTTGACAACGTAGGAGAGAAATGCCCACAAGATGGAATTGCCCTTTCTTCCCTCTACTAAATTCCTACCATGAGATACATTAAAACAACTATTTTTCCAATGCAGATTGAATGCTGCGTCCATATGGTTACGGCTTTGTTAAATAAAATGGTCTTAACAGTTTTTCAAAAAACATACCCACCCCTTCCATATCACACAAGACGATAAGGCCTGATGGAGGATGATCGTAGAGGGCCACGTCGATGGCCATGCAGAAGTTCGTCAGGTACGCATGCATCTCAGCATTTCTGTAGTTCGTGTCCCTGAGCCGACTCACAATAATGGCACACCTGTCATCCGTTCTTTTGGGAAGAACACAAATGTACCTAAAACAACTTCTCTAACGCCAGTTCGGACTTTTCGAGTTATACTTGCGCCAGATCAAGATTTTGCTGAAGGTCTCGTCTTTCCAGCTTCCTGTTGTTGAATATTTCAGGCGTTCTTCCGCGAATGGAGTAAAATACTCTAATAGTGGCCATGGTTGGTTCGAGGGCATTTTCACAGGAGAGGAGGAAAAGCACGATTTGCTCGTCGGTGAGATTTGGAAGCTTATGCTGTTTCGCTAGCCATGTCCTTATGTGTTCTATGTACTGTTCAGTCGTGCGGCTTTCTTCGATTATTTGCTTCGCGGTGAAGCCGAGTTTTATTCCTGGCATTTTTACGACCTGTAAAAATATTTTTTCGATTAAAATATTAACAGTTCTTGTTATTTGAAGTTCTGGCTATGCATAGGCAGTATTACTTTCAAACGGTTTGCAGAAAGTTCGTTCCCCACATTTCGTTCTCCACATTTCGTACCCCACATTTCGTTCCCGGGATATTTCGTCTCCCCACATCTCGTACCCGGAAACTTCGTTCCCGAGCCAGCTCAATTTGTCTTCTAGATTATAGGTTGTTGAAAAACGAGTGCAGCGATCGGAGTGCAGTTAGAAAAACGAAAAATATTTTAATTAATTTATGTATTATAATAAACTTATAAGAACTATGTACAGTACGACCTCAGCTTGGGTTTACAAGAGGAAATTACATTTTATTTTTAGTTTTACATAAAAATGTTATAGGAATTATAATTCCTGCTCGGTTTGTAGCAGTTTTTCCAAGTCGGCCTTGACAGTTAAGCAAAAACTATTTTCTTTTTGTTTATGATACAGCAAAATATTACTAAAAACAGTTGTCCAGAATGAGAAATTATGGCCCTATACAAAATATCAGGAAGATACTTAGATTAAACCGTCATTTTTAATAAATACAATTTATTTTGTTCTTATAAGTTTATTATAATAAATAATTAATTAAAATATCTTTCATTTTTTAACTGTATTCCGATCGCTGCACCCGTTTTTCAACACCCTGTAATCTAGGGGACAAATTGAGCTCCGTCGGGAATGAAGTTTCCGGGTACGAGATGTGGGAAGACGAAATATCCCGGGAACGAAATGTGGGGTACGAAATGTGGGGAACGAAATGTGGGGAACGAACTTTCCGTATCCCCTTTCAAACAGTGGAAATCGCGTGTTCTAGAAGACAATATTCAATCTTCGATCTCAATCATGACACGGTCCAATCCCGGAAGTCGTTTGTTACTTAATATTCACTCACACCAAATTAAATACTAAAATTTTACAATGTTTTCTCTATCGCTCCGCGCGTGGTTTAAATGTAATCTTCTAGACTGTAAATTGCTTAAATATTTTAAACGCCTGAACAATTTGTTATATCATGAAATGTACTATTTAATGTAAAAACAGTAGGCTACTTCTCCTATATAATTAAAATATTGTTCTTATTTAAGTTCCAGTTAAAGATTGATTTAATAATAAAGCTTCCTAGGCAATTTGAACAGAAGGTATGCTGGTGGTCAAGTTTTTAAAATTTTCCAACATCTCTTCCGATATCTAAAGTTTCACGTTACGTAGCTATGTTCAGAATATATCTACCGTTAGACGCCTTTTTCTACTTTGTCGGATTTGAATTCCCAAAGCATAAACTACTACTAGTTTGAAACTTCAAAACTCCGGGTTGTTACATTCAAGTGAAGCTTCATTTTCCACTTATTCTGTGCTTCATTGTTTACTACGTTTTAGAGCATATACAAGGTTCGTGTTTTGTGCCATAGTAAATAATGTCAGTAAAATTTCAGCAATTCCTGTCATGTATTTCTTACTGCATTTCAGAAAACTGGTGCACTGTGTAACGTTTCGCTCCGCTTTTAAATGCGAATTAGCATAATCAAATATTATGGCATTTAAAAGCTCGCATTTGTCAACAATATAAGAATCTCAGGGCGCCGGTAGCCGAAGGTTCGTTGTTCTGCGCGGATGATACGACAGATTGTTTAGTGCGCATTTTCCCCTACCGCCGTGAGATGCCCGGCGAACCGACTAGAACATATAAAATTGAATTTGTTCCACGAACTGGAGGAAATTATTCTGAGAAATTGTTCGGGCCTGCAGCCTCCGCCACGGAAGGGCCCGTTTCTTGCCGACCAGAAAAATTCGAAACAATCTCGAACTAGTTCTTCCAGGTACCCGCTTAAATTCAAATTATCTTTTGACTGGAAAATCGGAATATGGTAGTTTGATTTATTTATTTTTCTTGCAAATAAACGTTCAGATCCAATCAGTTTATGAATGGAAAATCGGAGTAAACTAACTTAAACGATTTACATTTCTCCAGGCCCATTCGGATTGTTTAGATTCGAATTAATTTATGGCTGGTTATCTGAATAAATTATTTCGAATCATTTAACATTTTAAGAGCCCCCCGAGACTCGTAAAATTCAATTAGCGGACGGCTGGACATCAGAGTTTGCTAGTTGAAATTGCTTCAGGTTAACAAAATCTGCTTTAATATCACGCACACCTGAGTATTGCAGTGCGATAGTCCAAATGCGTTCAAAGCGCTGAAGCTCATATAATCGCTTAATTAAATTTACGTACACCTGGGTGCGATATTATCAAATCCTTCCAAGTTTGTATTTTGGGACCACAAAACTCATTTCCTTCAGAGAAAAGAAAACTACGTACTTACTCTGTGGAAATATATTTGGCTCCCTTGGAAGGTATCCTTGGCACGCGCTCGATAATTGATAACATAGCACAAGAATTCGACCTTCGCATTCTGTCAAATGGGCACCCGAGTTTATCACAAAGACACCACGTGTACAGATAACTCGCGTATGGTAACGAGAACCTAACCGCAATCGATTCCGTTGTAATTAAAACAAACTAAAATTGTCCCGCTTATTTACAATAGTTCGAGCTGTCCTTCATTTGTTTATCGAGTTTCAGTCCTGCCAACAATAGATCGAGTCCCCGTTCGCTCCAACGACCGCTCAGAATGAAAATCTCGTCCATACGCCCTTACAACTGAAGTTGCCTAGCTTCCCAGGACCAACTCCAGGATTTGCGTCAAATATAATAACTTGATTGTACATAATTAGGCAAATGGTTTATTTTATTGTTTTACTAGTTGTACAGTGTTGAATAAATTTATTTTTCGTTACTTGTTTTTTTTAATCAGTCAAAGCATAAATAAATCGCCCCTAGGCCAAAGTAAAGCTACCATTCATAAGGGCACAATTAATTAATGCTACAGAATAAATTACAACACCAGGTAGCACTATAACTGTGCTACAGTAAACAATGCCAATATGCATCCCGGAAAACGTCATCCTGGCAAAAATGTTATTCGGCGAATGGAACAACCCCTGCACGAACTGGGACAAATTATGCTACGCAGAGAAAACCATGGTCGCCTACCAAGTGTACGAACTTCGTAGCTAGAGGAAGCCGTTTTAGCCGCAGTGGAGGAAGCACCTGGTAGGAGCTTAAGAGGAATGGCATAGACTGCCATATGGTACACGATGTGTTAAGAGGTGAACATTACCATCATGTCATGAATCAAGTCGAAGAACTGAACGTTTCGCCCACTTTCATAAAGGGCTACATCAGGAGGAGATGCAAAAGAGCACCGTAATTGAACCACGCCAGAGGCGAAACTGTTTTGCAACGGAAGGGATAGAAGAGCACGGAAACTCAACGTGTAAACCACGCCAGAAGCCAGAGGCAAGTTCTTCGACCTCAATCATGACACCGTCCAATCTCGGAAGTCGTTTGTTACTTAATTACAATGGCCGTGAAAGTCTCCGAAATCATTATTATCATTATCGTTACTCTAGAGTGCAAGCTCTTGCACTAGGTGATGGTATAGACTGTGGTGATGGAGTCCGAAGGTTGGAGTTCTGCCAATGGTTTTTGGAGAGGCATAATGGCGATCCAGATTTTGCTGTCGCAAATTTTAGGGACAGACGAATCAATTTTTACTCAGGATGGCGTCTTCAACAGGCAAAATAATTATATATGGGCAGTGGAAAACCAATATGCTGTCAAGGCTGATGAGCGCCAGGAAAGATACCATATCAATTTCTGGGCTGATATTATAAATCAGAATTTAGTAGAACCATAAGTTTGGCCCCCAAGATTAAACGCCAATAATTTTCTGGAGTTCCTGCAGAATAATTTATTAGTTCTACTGGAAGTAGTTCCATTAAATTTGTGTTGCAACATGTGATATCAGATGAATAGTGCTCTTACACGTTGTGGTGGCGTTGTAAGAAAGTGGTGTCATGAAAAATTTCCAGGACTGGATAGCTCGCGGTGGAGCAGTGAACAGGCCACCGCAAAGCCCGAATATTAAGCTTATGAATGACTTTTTATGAGGTATTTTAAAGAATTGGGTATATGCAGAACCCATACATAAGGTACAGCACTTGAAACAGAGAATAGATGCAGCAGTTGCTGAAATTACTCCGACGATGCTGCACAGACTGCAGTTCAATTTAGTGTACCTGTATAATACCTTAGTATGAGTAGGGCAAACAGCGAAAAAAATTGGATCATTTTTTGATGGCTACCATGATTTAATAAAATATTGAAAAAACGAGGCTGACTACTGATCTAAGGGTAGCGAGTTCGATTCCCGGTCCCGGTGAGGTTTTCAAAAATAAAAAAATGCAGATGAAAGCTTCTACAGAATGCCATCATTCGGAAGTGATGTAAAGCCGTGGGTCCCATGTTACTACGATGTGTAGCATGTAAAAGATCCCTGGCTAGGGTTGGAACTCCATAGTCTCGGCAAAATTCTAAGTAGGACTTTGACCATATGACCAAAGCAGTCGGTGTCTAAGGTACCTGGTACTCTGCATGCCTAGACCTTGTCCATTAACAAACAAACAAACAACAATCAAGGCGTTTTATGTTAGCGACACTGTAAGTCAATGTCAAATTTGAGGTTAGCGGGTTAGGTTTTGTATCAGTTTTGACACAGACTGATGCAAAACCTAATCTGTTAACCTCGAATTTCACATAGACTTATAGAGTGCCGCCAACATAAAACACCTTGTTTTCCAATTTTTGATTAAATCATGGTAGCCATGAAAAAATTATCCAAATTTTTTAGCTGTTTGCCCTACTCTTAATATAGTTATTAACAACATAAGACCGTTAGTAGGCATCTAACAAACAAGAATGAATTTGAGGCCGAGGCCGTCAGGCCGAGGCTAATGAATTTATCCGAGTTAGTTAGATGCGATAACGGCCGTATGTCGTTGAATATTTTTCATAACACCTACAAAAATTGAAATTTGAGAGCAATTTAAATGAAAAAGATTAATAGTATTAATAACGGGTGTTAGAAAAATCGACTTATCAGAGTCACCTATGGAAAAAAATTACGTTTGGCAATGCTGAAATGTATTGTTGGTGACACTGTAAGTCTATGTCAAATTCGATGTTAGTAGGTTAGGTTTTGCGTCAGTTTTGACACAGACGGACGCAAAACCTAACCTGCTAACCTCGAATTTGACATAGACTTACAGTGTCACCAACAATACATTTCAGTATTGCCAATGTTAAAATGTTACTGTTCTGTTATTTCGTAACAGCCTAGGCTGTTAAGTGTATAACAGCCATGGCTGTTATGGGAAACTTTTCAGTCAGGTTGACAGTTCGTTATTGACAAATAACAAGTAGGTGTTATGAAAAAGTATTATACAGGTACACTACTTCAATTTAATTCGGAGGATGCAGTCGTGTGTTGTTCAATGACATTTTGAACATCTATGAGTTTATACTAAAGTTATCCGATATTGTTAATTTAGATTTTCTTTGGCTTTGTTTAAGATAGCATGTAGTAAGCTTAATCAAGTTAAATTTGATTTTTGTTTTTGATAATTTAGCATTTTTTAAAAAAGAACAAACTTTATGGTATTTTTCACAAAAAGTGAAAAAAAAATAATGGCTAATGTTATTTACTCTTTAAATGTACTGTACAATGTTGCCAGATTTATTTACACAAAATTGCCATATTTGTAAAATTAATAGCTATAAAATGATTTTTTTAATCGGATTCTTCTCATATGAACCATAACGGACTTTGTAGTACCTCTGGGGGTGCCACTTTTCCATCACCCTGTATATATTAGCTGATATCAAAATGTTAGTTCACAATTTAGTTTGTTTTAGTCTTCAGGTGAAAACTTTGTTTTGTGAGGCCGCAGTGCGTGTGAACCTAGTTTCTGCACCCACAAAAAGAGGCAATTTGTTACATATAAACCTTAGCTGCTTAAAGAGAAATTTATACATTTTATAAATACCTACTTTTTTACTGTCAGTTGTCAAGTGGAATGATTATTATCGATGATTTTATTCCGAGTTAAAACCGGAACCTAAATTTACACGAATTATATTTGGAAAGAAAATATATTGAATGAAATGCAAAATATCAAATATTGCGAATATAGTTTTATTTTAAATGTGAAATTGTACAAAGAAAACTAAGCAAACAAATGTCAACTTGACAAACCAACAAAATTATGAAATAACCCATTGGGTATTAATTTTATTTTCTTGGCAACCTAAAAACAATTACGAAAATAAATTACTACCGCTGTGATAATGTGTAATTAGGCATTTGCATGCACCTCACTGGTTGAAATAGAGTCACGTGATACATGAATTAAATTCTCAAGGGTAATAGCACAAAAGGTGAATATTCTCTTAAAAATTTTGCCTTGAGTGGTAGTTGGAAAGATTATTCAACAATATGGGTAGATGACTTTTACCGTGTTCGACAGCACACATTTTTAACATTTTTCACTATTAATTGAATACTACAGCTTCCAACCGTAGGTAGTGGGTAGGTACTTCTTTACGATCCTGGTAAAAGACAGACCTACTTCAAGGACTAGCGACCTTGCCCACACGAGCTCATGGCTTCCTCAACTTCCAACTTACCAGGAAACCATGTCCTTAACCCTAATCCTACACACCCCCCATTTTATCCCTCCTTCATCCTAAACCAAGTACCAGTTTCCACTGGGGCAGGCCTGGAGGCCATAGATGGCAGCCCCATCACCAGGCTCGAGCACTTGGGCTAATCACCCACGACTGCCTTAAACATTTTAAAACCGATTCTTGAAACCTCCAAATATAAATGCTGGCCGGACCCTACGATGAAAACCTTGGCACGAAATATAGGACACGAATTGGTTTTTGGAATATACATACTATGATGGAAACTGCTCGACTAGCACAAGTAGCTAAAGAAATAAAAAATTACAACCTGGAAATCCTTGGTCTCAGTGAAACAAGCTGGAATGGCTGCACTGAATTTACGACAATTACTGGCGAAACCCTACTCTTCTCTGGGAAGGCTTTAACTGAACATCAAGGAGGAGTAGGTTTACTGTTAAGTAAAAAAGCGAAGAAAAGCCTATTAGCATGGAAACCAGTAAATGACAGAATTATAACAGCACGATTCCACACATACATAAGGAAAATAACTGTTATTCAATGTTATGCTCCAACAGAAGTAGCCGATGATGAGGAGAAAGACACCTTTACAGCCTGCTGACAGGCACTCTTAAACAAGTAAAGAAAGGAGATATTATTATCCTAATGGGCGACTTTAACGCCAAAGTAGGCAGCGACAATACGAATATGGAAACACTAATGGGAAAACATGGTTTAGGAGAGATGAACGACAATGGAGAACTTTTCGTCGATCTTTGCACAAACTCTGATCTGGTTATTGGTGGAACACTTTTTCCACACAAACCAATACACAAAGCAACCTGGGTGTCACCGGACAACCGCACTATGAATCAAATAGACCACCTAGCCATCAGCAGAACCTGGAGGTGATCTCTATTAGACGTTCGAAGCCGCAGAGGCGCTGATGTAGCGAGCGACCATCATTTAGTAGTTGCAGAAATAAGATTGAGAATTGCAAAAATAAAAACAAGTAATAACACACTGAACCGGCCAAAAATCGACACTGACCGCTTAAGGAATACAAAAACGATGTCAAGCCTCAAGAACTGCATACTCAAGGAAACTGAGTCAGCACAACTAAACGAAAGGATCAGACAAGAAAACTGGAAGAAAACAGAAGAGGTTATCCTAAGAGCAAGTTTGGAAATTCTGGGAAAGACGGATAGGAAAAGAAAAGAATGGATAACACAAGACACTTGGAATAAAAATAGAACGCCGCAGACACATAAAAGGGTTAATTAACAACTCGGACTCAGGAGAATCCAGAGCTGAACTTAGAACTGCCTACAAGGACGCAAATATCGATGTTAAAAGAAGTGCCAGGCGCGACAAGCGAAAGTGGGTACAAGAACTAGCCCACAAAGCGCAAGTTGCAGCAGAACTGAGGAATAACAGAGAGTTATACAGAATAACAAAGCAACTAGCAAATACATATTTCACACATTGCTGCCCAGCTGTTAAAGACAAGACCGGCCAAAAATTATATACAAAGGAAGAGCAGCTAAGAAGATGGCAAGAATACTTTGCCGCAATACTTGACCCGCCATTAGAAAATAGAGAAGAAGCAGAAGAAGGACAGCTACAACAAGAACAGCTCCTCGTAATGACTAGGATAAGCACAGGTCCACCAACCAAACGCGAAATCAGGCAATCCATAATGCAACTAAAATCTGGGAAAGCAGCAGGACCCGACAACATACCGCCTGAGGTCTTTAAAGCATGTTCGCTAACAATAACAGACGTTCTGCACCCGATTATACTGGAAGCATGGAATTCTGAAAAATTCTCAGATAGGTGGAAAGACGGATTAATAATCAAGCTCCCAAAGAAAGGGAGCCTGTTGGAATGTCAAAGTTGGCGAGGAATAACGCTCCTAAACGTTATAAACAAAATAATGGCACAAATCATATTAGCACGAATAAAAGGCCATCTAGACTCCAAAGTGCGGAAAGAACAAGCAGGTTTCAGGCCTCACCGGTCATGCATCGAACAAATAAACACCCTGCGTATTATTATAGAACAATCTCGCGAATGGCGTTCCCCACTTTACCTACTCTTTATTGACTTTAAAAGAGCATTTGACAGTATCTCTCATGAGTCAATTTGGAAAGCCCTCCACGAAAAGTCACTGCCAACAAAAATAATAAATCTCGTGAAAGAACTATACACTGACTCAACCTGTCGAATCTCACACAAGGGCCAAGCAAGCTAGCCAATCCCCGTGAAGACCGGGGTAAAACAAGGGTGCGTCCTTTCCCCAGTACTATTCAACATAGTTCTCGACATGGTGATGACCAAAGTAAATGATGCAAAACGTAGCATAGTATGGGATTTACAGAACAGACTTGAAGACCTAAACTATGCAGATGACATCTGTATGATGGCGCATACATACCAAGACATGAACACTAAACTGAAACGTCTGTCAGAAGAGGCAGCCACAGTTGGCCTACACATTAACATCAAGAAAACCAAAGAGATGCGCATCAACAATCAATCAGCCAACAGACTTATATGTTACAACCAAATTATAGAAGAGGTCGAAAGTTTCACATACTTGGGCAGCATCATTACGAAAGATGGAGGATCCTCCTTTGACGTGAAAAGCAGGATAGCAAAAGCAAGAGGAGCTTTCGGTATCCTCAACAAGATATGGAATTCGCCGCAATACTCCATCAACACAAACTGCGCCTGTTCAATACCAACGTAAAGTCCCATACTACTCTATGGTTGCGAGAGCTGGAAAGTGACAAAAGAAATATCCTACAGCATGCAAGTCTTCGTAAATAAGTGCCTGAGAAAAATATTACATATATATTGGCCTGTCACAATTAGCAACACCGAGTTATGGACTAAAACCAGGGAGGAGAAAATGGTCATATGAATTAAACGACGCAAATGGAATTGGGTAGGACACACACTGCGAACACCTGCAGGCAGTATCCCAAGGAAAACACTCGATTGGAACCCGCAAGGAAGTAGAGCAAGAGGTAGACCAAAGATAACATGGAAGCGATCGCTACTAAAAGAAGCAGAGGCCATGGGAGTGTCCTGGGGGGAAGTAAAAGCATTAGCCACCAATAGGACCCGATGGCAACACTTTGTGGAGGCCCTATGCTCCCTAGAGGAGTGAAAGGAACTTATATATATATACAGCTTCCAACACGATTATTATGAGTTTTTAGAATGATGCTGATTTGCAAACTTTGACTTTGACGTTTTGGTGAAATGTCAGTCAAAAGCTACTCACTAAATTGAAATCATTAAAACCAATCGGGCTCGTGTGACATTAGCACCCGTATTCATAGTCGTTCGCCAGCGGCTCTCCGGCGACTCGCCGAAGTTTCGTTATGAATAGTATGTTGGCGGCACTGTACGTTATGTCAAACTCGAGGTTATCAGGTTAGGTTTTCCGTCAGTTTTGACAGAAACTGACACAAAATCTAACCTGCTAACCTCGAATTTGACATAGACGTAAAGTGCCGCCAACATACTATTCATAACGAAACCCCGGCGAGTCGCTGGCGAACGACTATGAATACGGGTGTTGGTGTTTCCAAGGACAGTCAAATTTGATTGGCCGTTTCTGACAAATTGAACAATTTTCATTGATTCGTTCATTATACTGTTGAATAATCAACAGTAATATCCCAAGTGCATTAAAATAGCCGATTAAATTTTGACGTTTTCTGTCAGAATGTTTTGCTAAGAAATTTGTCAAGTAAATTTGCCGCTCAACAAGAATCCCGAGTGCGCAGCACGAGGGATTTTGAAGCGGAAAATTTACGAGATATATTTCTTCAGAGCAAAACATTCTGACAGAAAGTCGTCAAAATTTATTCAGGCTAGTTTACATGCACGCGGGATGTTCGACGTGATTATTTCCTGAATAAATAGATAAAATTCAGTTGGTAAAGCACCTTTAATAATCATGTTAAAATTATGCACAAGCGATTAAATTTTGACATAAATTTAACCGCGGTTAAATTGTGACGTTTGAATTTTAGTCATTATTAAACTGACAGAAACCATGGTGATTACGCATTATTATGGATATGAAGGAAATAATCAGTATTAATACCACGAGACGACTGTGAATTATCAAAAATACTTTTGCTTTCTCACGAAACGGGTTGCTTAGAAACAACACGAGCCAAAGGCGAGTGGTGTTTCTACAAAGCAACCCGTTGAGTTTGTAAGCAAAAGTATTTGATAATAAAGTCGTCGAGTGAGTATTCGATTAGATTATACCATGAATATCAATAAGGGAATTACACAAAGAAATTATTTAACTCGTATCCTAAAAACTTATTGGAAATGGCGTAACATTGACAGCTGACAGCTCAAAATTGAAAACACCAAAGCGATAACACCACGGTGTTTTCGCTTATTAATACGTGGCCTGAATAGGGATTTTATGCATTATGAATGGTATAATCAGTATAATATTATTGAAGCCACAAGTACCAAAGTCTAAATCGGTACAGTTGATTCATACAGAACCTAAATTACATTTTTTTTATAATTTTCAAGGTCAACTTTCTAGGGGATAAGTTGCATTCCTGCAGGGTCCCTAGCTTTAATAATGATGGTACATAGATGTTTTAGTTCTTTTTTCCACTAAAAAAATGATTGTCATTTTGACAGATATGTCATAATTTAATATCGCTTGCTTCATTTTTGCATTTAAAATATTTCTTGGTTTTCTTTTTTTTTATCCGATTTTATTGATGATGACATTCAAAATTGACACATAACCAAAATTTTGAAAAAGTTCTACCAACACGAGGTATAAAAATTTCATAGCGTTTTAATCACATATCTACCAACATTGTAACACTTTGACAGTTATTATAGAAAAAAAACGTATAGTCTATTTTTTTGCTTTATGATTCAGAGCAGGCTTTGCATTTATATTATTTTAGCAGTGTACAACAGTTTAGTTACAAAATATAACTACTGTCAAAATCCAGGTCGCCGGGATTGTCAAGTTGACACTTCAGCAAATCTTAATAAAATGCCACGAAAAAGCAGCATTAGGTAACAGTAAAACCAAAGAGGCTATAAAATGCCGTTCTACTAATCTTCGATGTAAGTATTAAGAATTAAACAGATATAACATTTCTGACAATTTCTTATAATGCTAGATTTCGAATGCAACACAGAAATCGAAACGAAGCAAAATCACAACTCCAGCAATAACCGAATGATAATATGAATAAAGAAAAAGAATTTCTAACTTGGGAGGAACAGAGATTCAGGGAAGATATTAAGAAGAAAATTTGGAATTTTTTACTTTTAAAGGAAATATTTACAATTTCGAAATTATAGTGAAAAATGTAGGTATATTCATGTTTTTGGATGAAACTTTACCAGGATGTGACTTACTGTTGGACTCGGACAATAACGACAGGGGCTATCATAAGTGTATAAATGGTGACATTTATAGGCAATGTTGAAAAACAGTTAATCCCTGCTTTGGCCAAATTGAATGGAAAATGTGTGTTAATTATAGATAATGCACCATATAATTCGGTTCTTATCGATAAACCACCCAATTTCTCGTCCAATAAACTACAAATACAGGAATGGTTAATTAAAAGTGACGTACAATTTGATGAAAAAATAATAAAGCGACAATTATGGGAGTTTAATTTTACTTTACATATTGACCAAAAGCAATACTTAATTGACAAAAAATGACATGGGCATGAAGTTCTTAGATTACCTCCATACCACTTTCAATACAATCCAATTGAATTGGCATGGAGTTTATGTAAGAACTATTATAATAAGGACATAAATTCTCAGCCTCCCTCAAAAGACATAATTGCTAATTTATGGCTTAAATCTCTATCACTGTGTACAGCAAACATATGGGAAAAACGTTGAACACTGTGAACTACTAATATAAAGTGACTGGGCAAAGCACATTGTTAAAGTGGTGTGGATGACATACCTCCTGTTATTCTTACGTTGGAAGAATCTGATACAGAATCGGAAAACGAGTTGTATTCCTCTTCTGAATCAGATTCTGGATGATTATTCTGAAGTGTATCCATATAAATCCTGGTAAATTATATCTCTGAAAATGGTTCTATCAGAGTATTTTGTATTATCTCTTTATTTTGAAATGCCTGTTATATGTGTAGCATAAATAATAACTTGTACAACACAGTTCTACAAACAAAAATCATCAGCAAATTATTAATAATATATTTATTTTTACATTAGTACAGTTACGGACACCTCAAAGTGCACGGTTTTTTGTTACTATGGTTATTTTTGCGATTTTTCGGCTTATTAAATGGGGGTTTCTCCAGTGGCGTTGCTCGTGATTATAAGAATAGGTATTACTTTTTTAATGTTTGTATTTTAGCAAAGTGAACAAACTATATAATAATATGTAAGTATTTAATAAATATGTATCAGTATTCAATTGCTACTACGCTTTGCAGTTTGTTTCGCATAGAGTTGACCAATGTTTCCATATTGTATCCTTCTCTCAGTTCCTTCCGAGCATTTCTTATTCTTTCCCATAATTAATCGGTTTCGTTTAGTGCAAAATCCCTGGTATAAATTTTTGTAGTGAAATAGCCCCAAACATTTTCGATGGAATTCAAGTCCGGACTTCTTGCAGACCATGGTAAAAAATTGATATTATTCTCATCAAACCATCAATGAACAACCCCTGCTGTATGCACAGGACAGTTATCCTGTGAAAATAATGTTATCAATTACGTTAACATAAACAAAATTAATTAATTAGGTAATATATTGCCTGTTGAAAAGTAAATTGATTAGGAAAGACCTCTCTTACAGATGGCAGCATCACATTTTGCAAAATGTTGCGATCATTTTCAGCATTCAGTCAACCATTAATTCTATAGCATGCCCCAGATCCGTGAGCATTGATCCATCCCCATACGTTTACAGAGAATCATTTACTACTCCTTAAGGATTGAACATAATATTGCTCCTCAAATCTTGAATTTTGTGGTCTACAGACCCTTAATCGTCAATTGGTAAATGATTGAAATACCCTTTCACCTGAGAAAACAGTCGTGTTCCAAAAGTCGTCGATCTCATTCAAATAGGCGGTTGCAAATTGTACTCTTCATTTTTTGTTCTCTGGTGTTAAAAAAACTTTTCTTGCAGAAGTCTTTGCTGCCAACGATTTTTAATTTTGAAATGCAGCTCTTGCTCACATGCAAATCTGTTGCGACTCGACTCAGCGACCAGTTCTCTTCCAGTTTTGTAATAAATAGCTCGCATTTTCTCTGCTTCTGACAAATGTCTGGGAATTTTCCGAGTTTTCAGTTCTATGACAGTTGATGACAAACGTAAACATCAAAACTCGACGTCTATGATTAGAATATCGTATTACAAGCTAAAAATCTGCCGTGCACTTTGAGTTGGCCGCAACGGTACATAAAAGATAGATGTCTAGAAATTTTATGACGTTTCTGTACAGTTAGATATCAATCACGCTTAAATAAACGTACTTAAAATAAAGCAATACCTTATTTAATGTCAATGGTTCAGTAATTTTAGCTCTTATTAAGTATAATAGTGCTTATACGTTAACCCATTGACAGTTCTAATGGTTTTTGACATAACTAGTGTTTTTTCCTTTATCACTAACTACCTACACTGTTACAAAAATGCAAATGCAAAGCCTGCTCTGAATCATAAAGCAAAAAAACAGACTATACTTTAGTAGATTCAAATTACGAGTTTGTTTCGCAATGAGATAACGACAGATTTCTCATTTTTGGTTCACTTTATAACTCAGTAAAAATATTAAGTTTCATTTTATAGTTCTGATAGAAAATTATTTGCAAATAATGATTGTCTTCTTACTTTCACCAAAACAAGCACCAAAATATTTTTTTAAACGCTATAAAAGGTTTATTATCTCAATCTTTAAGTCTAGTATTTAAAATTTATCTATAAAAAGATTTTACTTATACAGGTGAAAAAGACTAAGTAAGTACTTACATTTACTATATTTATGCGTCTGGTTGGAGAAACTGCACTAGAACTTCTCTCGTAACTTCAAGTATATGGTAGCTAGTTTATTTATGCGTCATAGCATGCAACAAATAGAACTGATATAATGGTGATAACCAAAACTAAACATAGAACCTAATTAAAACTACAGTTTATATCAGCATTAAACGCATTTCAAACACAGAACTTCTTGATAACGTATCAACTACAATAAGGCAAATAAAATGGTTCATTTGTAATCAGTAGACTTTAATTACTATAACTAAATATGCTTGCGCCAGCTATAATCTTTAAACGTTATTGTATCTTAAGTTTTAGGAACTAAATATTCACTTTTATATTTGCTCATATTAAAACAAGCCTAAATTATGAATAAAACTTGGAAAGAGAAAAGAATTATGCCAAATTTTACATTTATTTTCTAGTTTCTAATAGCACTGCTTTTATAATGTAAATTAAACTAAACATTCATACGTAATATATAAAGTTCATAAAATGATATGTTTTAAAAATACCCTGAAAATGATCTTTGGGTGACACTTTTAAACATATGAAACAAATATGATTTTCATAACACCTACTTGATATTTGTCAATAACAGAACTGTCAACCTGACCGAATAGTTCCCCGTTAAGATATAACAGAACAGTATCTTGTTAACATTGGCAATACTGAAATGTATAGTTAGTGACGCTGTAAGTCTATGTCAATTTCGAGGTTAGCAGTCTGTGTCAAAACTGAAGCAAAACCTAACCTACTAACATCGAATTTGACATAAACTTACAGTGTGACCAACAATACATTTCAGTATTGCCAAACGTAATTTTTTTCCATAGGTGACTCTGATAAGACAAGTTTTCTAACACCCGTTACTAATACTATTTAACTTTTTCATTTAAATTACTTTAAAATTTAAATTTTTGTAGGTGTTATGAAAAATATTCAACGGCATACGGCCGTTATCGCATCTAACTAACTCGGAGAAATTCTTTAGCGTCGTTTGTTAAATGCTTACTAACGGTCTTATGTCATTAATAACTATTATGTCATTTAAACAGGAACGTTACAATTGAAAATAAAGTTGATTGAACGTCTTTAATTAGAAACACTTTGAAACCTACGAAGTAAATAGGGTTTGTGGTGTGTCACCAGTTCACATGTAAAATTTAATGCAACAGGTTTAGATTACTTCTATTTTATTATACCCCATTTAATCATTTGCATGATTTTGAATGTATTTTTAATATTACACCTAGGTAAGTACAGACAATTAGATCCAGTAAAACATTTAAAAATGTATGTAATAATCTAAGCAGTAATACTGTGGCGTTGCTCCTCTTCTGCTTGAAAATGAGATTGCATCTTTGTCAATGTTTCGATGTTCCTTTGATGCAGAACGCGAATAGGTGGCAAGCTGCCCCCGTAGTCTTCTGGCAGGCATCGCTTAGGCAGCCACTTCTCATAGAAGGTCTCCATGTTCATTCCTGCTGGATGGAAGCGCATCTAGAAAGTGTTAACTAATGTTATGTAATTGCTGTAAGTAAAGCGTAAAGTTTGGGGCATTGTACTCCACAGACTAAATGAAGACAGAGAAGCTGGATTTTAATGTATCCATAACTACCGGGTGTCTTAAAAATAATTACATCTAGTAGGTTTTGAATTTTGTTTGCATGTAAATTTTTATGTACCGCTAGATTGTTATTGTTATTGCTTTATGGGAAATTCAAAGCATACTAGATGTAATTCATTTTAAGACACCCGATGTTATTTATCCCATATAAGTCTAAAAATGCCATTATTAATCATTATAATGTTTATCCAATATCAATATTACACACAAGTGACTTTTTGGTTACCATAACTTAACAAGTGAGTTTTGGTTTATGCAATAATGTTTAATTTCATCTCCGTCCTCAGTGGCATATTAACCATGATTGTCGCCAGAAGCCCCTTAAAATGTTGCACTCATTTTACTTAGTGTTAGAAAAATCCAGAAATTATTTGCTGTGATTATTTTAGGCTACAATTTCCAGCAGGTAATATTTCTATGAAAAAACTAGGACAAGGTTTTCTTAGCTGTGTGAATCTGAACTGTGAATAAATTAAAAATTTTTTCAAAACGTCACTATAAATAATGACTAGGATGAGTTTAGTTTCAAAAGTTAGAATTATTTCTTGGTTAGGAAACGGTATAAATATTCAGCAAATTCCACATTTATCTAGTTTTATAACTGTTTTGAATTGTAGTTTTTGATATTAAAATTTGATATGACATATGAATGTTGCGCCAGAAGCCCAGGCTTCTGAGGCTTCTGCCATAATAACATGTGAGCAAATGGAAATGAAATCAAGCTTGGCTTTGAAATATTTGTTGTATGAACAATATGTTGGTGGCACTGTAAGTCTATGTCAAATTCGAGGTTAGCAGGGTAGGTTTTCCGTCAGTTTTGACACAGACTGACGCAAAACCTAACCTGCTAACCTCAAATTTGACATAGACTTACAGTGCCACCAATATATTATTCATAAAACAAATATTTCAAAGCCAAGCTTGATTTCATTTTCATTTGCTCATATGTTACATCACTGTGTGGTCTAATGTCACCTGGCAACCGAAAATGATCAAACAAACAGGTACTGTGATTTCAAATAAAAATGTTGGTTTTGATGCTTCTTTTGAGTTTACTGAGAGGTATGGATAAAATGTACTGCACGCGTAGTATTACGAAGTATTAACCACACAAGAAAATTAGCCCATCCAGCCTACGGCCTCGTGGGCCAAACATTTAGTGGGTAATATCCATATAACACTACTCGTATAGCAAATAACTATTAGCAAATAAGAAATATTAATTAAAAATAAATTAAGCAACTACTCAATTTACTGCTAGAATATTAATATAGAAACTAAAATTGACATTCTAATAAATGGAGAGGTAGTGCTAATATATAAACAATGGTCCTAGGAAAGAATTTATTCTAACTTTCGTTTAATAGTTATTTATTATATAAGTGTTTTAGATGGTGTTTTATTCACGCAAGAATGTTTAAACGTGAGAACGCAGTTCAAGCGTTTAATTTTCTTAAGTGGATAAAACGCAACTAAAACACGAATGCAATACAACGTTTTATCAACAACTCAATAAATATCTAAAAAAACATACGTTTTGTATTGACAGCCATGAAAAGTCATAGTGACAATTTGGAAAGTACCGAAAGATCAAATGTTATACGTTTAGCAGTACTGAAGTGTATTGTCAGTCTATGTCAAATTCGAGAGGTTAATAGGTTAAGTTTTGTTTGTTATTTGACACAGATTGCCGCAAAACTTAACCTACAAATTTCGAATTTGGCATAGCTTGACAGTGCTACCAACAATGCAGTAGTAAGTGACATGGTTTTATCCCACTAGTGGAATAAAGTAATTTCATTATTCCACTAGTGGATAAAGTGGTACTTTAGACGGTTCATAAGTGTGGATAAAACTTCAATTATAAGGTGATTGTAGATAAAATACATTTTATCTTGAAATGCAACAAACAATTTCAGTAACTGCCCCATGAATATGGTCATTAAATTTAAGGGTAGTTAGACGACATCAAACAGAACAACATTGCATAATAAACATGTTAAAAATTAATAATAATCCCAGAAAACATTAAAACATCTAATTGCTTGAACTTATTGATGGTCACTGAAATTAATTTCTATGAACTTTCTATGAACTTAAGTTTACACCGGTCTTACGATAAGACCGAATTTAAATAAACTGTAGGTGGGAATTTCAATCACATTTTGTGCGTTAGGTTGTTGTACTCTTATGAATCTAGCCAGTGCTTGTCAAAAGTCTGCACCAGCCTTATTACACACTTTTTTTCATAAGCGATTAATTTCTAGTGTAATGTACTCTACTGCGGCCAGAATACACCCAATTAATTTAATGACCATACTTATGAATCACCCTGTATAATTAAACTTCTAGGCTTTGTCCAAGATATCATTACGCCCAAGATTATCGAACTGCTGGAATCTTGTTATTATACATATTTGTGCTGTTTGCTCTGTTCAAATATCATGCATGATGTTTAACTTAAATGGAGCCTTACTAATAAAGTTTACCCTAAAATATGAACTTTAAGATTGCAATATAATAAGAGTGGCAATTTAATAAAAGGCTTTAATGAATGACTTCCTTACAGTTAGTATGGTTTCGCATTTTTTTGGTTTTAGCATTTCAAGTATAACATTTACTCTCTAGAAACTAAAGCTGCGTTCGGAAAGGTACCTTTGACAGCTCTTCTTCCTCGAAATCCTTCGCAGAAAGAGATCGATAATAGCCATCGGCGCGGGTGGAAGTGAGATGAATGAACGATCTCGAGGAAACAGAGCTGTCAGAGGTACCTTTCCAAACGCAGTATAAATAAGACAAAAATTTCCCTAGGGAGTATTCATTATGACTGACAGAACAATTATGTCAAATTGGAGGTTATCAGGTTAGGTTTTGCGTCAGTTTTGACACTAACTGTCGCAAAACCTATCCTGCTAACCTCGAATTTGACATAATTGTGAGCTCTTGTCATAATGACTTACAGTGCCACCAACTTTTAAATTTACCATAGGCAACTAGTTTTAAAATAATTGTAACTAAAATGTCAATAAATGACGTTTTAAAGCTTCCTGCAACGTGAAAAAAATAGTATATGCAACTCGGAGAGAATGCTATTTTGCTTCAGTGCAATTTCTGACTCGAGGGCGAAGCCCTCGAGTCAGAAATTGTACCTCAGCAAAACAAAGCATTTCTCTCCCTCATTGCATAATCTACTATTCTTTTGTTATTCATAAGGAGAAAATATGAGCGCAGGATTCTGCTACATTTTAATCTATTTTATTTTAGATTAATTAAGGTTTAGCCAGAGGTTTAAATGGTTTATTATTTATTTTTTGGCAAACAAAAGTAACCATATTTTGTACCAATTGTGAACACCAAGCTTATTACTGCCTGGACTGTTTCAATAGTTACCATATGTAAATAATGTAAATTTTTGTTAAACTATATTTTCCATTGTTTTTTAAATGTCCAATGAACAGAATTGCCTGGAGGCTGTATCAGGTTTCTGTTGGTTGCACTGGTTCTTTATCCCTAATTTTTAAGCACATGAATGAGACTGCATTCACGTTTCAAGCCAATGTAGTCAATGGCACTTAAAGGGATGATAATTAGATAACTACCCGAAGTGCAGCCTCACACTTCAAATTTTTAGGCTTAGAAAGGTAGTATCGATGTAATTGAATCAAACAGTAAATGTCGATTGTTTTATTATATTCTATTTATACAAAAGTAACTGCTTAGGTACTAAATAAAAACATTTCAAAGTGCAAAGGCATAGTTCACTAGAACGAGTCTAATATTACAAAATAACTACAGTATCGCTTCCTGCTTTGTTTGCAAGTATGACCGCTGAACTCTTGATTATAGGTTGTTTATTTGCGTAAGTTGCTTGGTTGCAGTTTGCGGTCTTTAAACCGGCATAATTATGAAGCAAAAACTGGCTTTTAAATTGTGAACGATATTTCGTAAATTTTTACTGAAATTGACCTTTGGAAAAGAGCCATGATAAATGAATAGAGGTCATATTCAACAACAAAATTAATATTTGTTGAAAACTCACACTGTTTCTAGGGAACAACACATCCCCCCATGTGGTTAATAGTAATTTACGATACAAGTGCGTAAAGCTAGTCTTTAGTCACGAGTGGGGCAGAGTTAAAATGCGAATGAGCGAGGGTTTTAAGCCTCGCGAGTGACTAAGGATGCTTTACACATGTGCATCGTACAATATTTTATCTACGATAGAATCTAGGAAACACGGTAAATATAAAAAAAATATTTAAATGTAAATTAGGATTACTAGCAACTGGTCGTAATTTTGTGATTAAAAATTTTAAAACATGTTGCTACTGACGTGACTAATGAAATCATTTTAAACACGTTGCTTTTGAATATGTTATTGAACAGTCAATTGTCGTAGATAAAAATATGTTATGAACAATGCAGTGGTAGCGTACGAAACACCAGCATCTACACCGCAAGGTAAATGAGGTTACAGATAATACATACATACTTGCTAAATTTGAAATATAAACCTATCACTGGGAGACACTGGAGACATTTTTCTAGATACTGACAAGAGATGTCGCTATCTTTAGCTTTGTTCCGTGTCGCTGTTTTCAAAAAAATTGAGAAAAAAATTATTAATAGTCAACATTACTTATTTAAAAAAAACACATTGCCCTTCGAATGACCTTCAGTTGACTTAAAAAACAAGATGGTCAAGGTTATTGTCCCCTAAGTTTACTCAAATTCACCCTTAAATCATCCAAATTCGAAAAAAACATTTAACCTTGATTTCACCTTGTCAAGGTCACTCCAACGAGTCATTTTGGACATAAAATTTTTCGCTCTTTCCAAATCCAGCGTCAAAAATAGGGGTTCCCATAAAAAAAAGATTTTGACCTTCAAATTACCTTGAAATTTGACGCCAAGGTTAAAGTTATTAGTAAAGTCAAATGACCCCCATCGTCCTGAATAACTTTTGTCTGCACAATTTTTTTTTATTCGGCTCACCAGCGGAGATATTCGGATGCGTCGATTAAAATGGCCCACCCTGTGTAACTGTAAAAAATTGTCAACAATTGTCAAGCCTAAACTATAAATTTAGATGTACCTACAGCAGCATATAGGCACCTAAGGTCTAATATTACCCCTTTTCTGTGCCATAACAATTTTCTCTCTTTATTTAACTATAAGAAACTGGACGAAACAAAGAATCTGCAGTTTTTTGTCAGGTCCGCGCTAAGTATGGCTTGTTTTATAATACTGTCAATGTGACATCTTTCAATTGAGCAAGCCTAAGATCTTATTTTAAATGTTAGGGACTTTTTCTAAGAAGACAAACATCGGATTACATAGATCAAGAATGTCTTGGTTTGAATAACGTGCTATTTAGGTATATGTCAAACTGTTTCTGAAGTCTACTACCTGTGATCTAAATGATCTTTTTAAATTTCACTGTAATATACAACATACATTTTAAACGTTGTGTTTTGTTATTTCTGACGTCAGTGAAAAAGGCTAATGTGTAGACCAGTTAAGATAGATCGTTCCAGTAGAACTGCAGCTGTTACATAATAGTTAGCGAGAAACATTTGTGTTGCATTTTGCTTTGTTGCCAGTACTTGAATTCTATTTTTCCTTGACAAAGCTCCATCCCTTGGACCATAGGTGACCAAACTATCAATAGACACTCGTAGTGCCTTCAACGTCTAATATCTTACTAGTCTGTTGGTTAAATTGAAAGTTTTTTTATATTTTCAACTGATTAATTTGACATTTATTATGTTCAGAAAGATTTGGTTTAAAAGAGAGTAATAATCAAAATTGCTTGTAAACGCCGTAAGTATGCAACACATTTTGTGTTGTTTTGTTTGTAAATACCGCCGTTGCCATTTAGTGGTTTTGTGTTGTGTTGTAGTGACAATCAGTGAAAATAATAGAAGAAGATGATCTATGAAGAAGTATTGTTAAAGGCTGCAAAAGCAGCCAAGATACTTGTGCCTCATAAAACCAAAAAAGGTAAATGAGAAAGAATACTGCCACTATGAAGAATGGCTGAGAGAAGACGTGAGTAGTCTCAACGAAACCATTATGATGGCTTATTTTCAAGATTTGTCTGAGCTATATTTGCCTAATTCGCTTTGGACAACATTTTAAATGTTGTGGAAAAAGCTAACAGTTAAGAAAAAGATTAGAAATAACGAGAAATTTCTTCAATTACAACTGTACATGAAACAAACTGGAAGAAACTATCAGGCTCTGTCCGCGAAGATTTCTGAAAGAAGCATCGACTAAAAAATACTTACTAGATAGGCTTCTGTTAATCATTGATGTATTCGGGGCCTATAAAAGGGACAAATTTGTGAAGATGAGGTTCACTGACGATACGCATATACTTATTGATATTTCCCATAGAAGAAATAGTCAACAAAGAATTTTTTAGTTATCGAAGAAAGTGAAATGTGTGCATTATAATTGATCAGACATTATACATCATTACGACTTGACAAAGCACCTTTAGGTAAAAACAATTTTGAGTATCTACCTTCTAAAATTGTGGTGTATTTAGGTTTACCTGATACTAAGGCATATTCAGGTCATTGTCTAAGGCACATAGCTGTAATGCTTCACTCTCATGCAGGTGGTAATTCAGAAACTTTAATGAGACTAGGGTATTAGAAGAGTTCATCAGTGGCAAGGGGATATGTAGATAATAGTGAGTGTTCCAGATTGACAAATGCTTTGCTGGCCTGAAGACGCCTACACAAGTTACATTGAAAGAATGAATGCCCTAGGGCAGCGGTCGGCAACCTTTTGGCAGGCAAGGGCCACATAATGGCAAAATGAAGTGAAGGTGGGCCGCACTTATTCATAATTTTGATAATAGGTATACTATGTATATCGGGGTGATATTAAAAATGCGAAAACATTTTGCTGAGTTGCAGCAGCTGCGAACGGCTGTACGACCTTGGCTAGCGAGCGCTATGTTTACAAACCGAAACGTCAATTATGTTGTGATTGCGTAGTGACGTATTTTTGCCAGGACAAGGGCTGCAAAATTTCCATTTAAATGTGGAAGAAAATAATGAGAATGAGGATGGGCCTCATGAAGAATTTTCAGTTTGAGCATTTAACTCTTGTCAAAATTAGACTGATTTTTTTTAATTACTGCTTTAGTATCACATTTCAGTGGCTATTTGTTTTAATAATTTCAAGGAACTACTGATTTTGAGAAAATGGTCATTTTAATTAGTTAACATTAAACTGCAGCAGATTCGTTTCAGAATCCATGCTTTTAAAAAATTCGCGCCTTTCTAGGTTATAATTAGAAGTAAACCCAAACACCGTCTTCTGCTAAGTGGTCAAGCGGAAATAAAGCGGAAATGGAGCGAAAATAAATTCGCTCCCAAAAATGGCGACTGATGCCGAAGCGAAACCAAAGCGCTGTCGGTCAGCGAAGCGTTCAACGCAATCGCTACCTCAGCGCTATGCCGGCTGAACGCACCCACTCTGTGTCTGTGATTGTAATATTACATTCTTATTAAATGCACGCTTGCTTGAATTTTGTGCGCGCATGACGCAATTATTTTAATTTTAGGTTGGTATATAAGACTTTCATTTACAAAACATCGCGGGCCGCAAGACGGAGGATCGGCCGCGGGTTGCCGACCGCTGCCCTAGGGCATTATGTCTCACTTACTGTATTTCAAAATAGGGTGATAATTGGAAAAAACAGGCTAGCAGGACATTAACTATATACTGATCTACTTAACACTTTTCCTTGTTCACTTTTCTTATAAGTGGAACAATAAGAAGTGAGAGCAAATAAAGAACCTATAAAGCTTTGGGCATAAAACTACAATGTACCCACTGAACCCTTTTTGCTATACCTCGTTTCCAAGATCTTTATGGGTACAACATTTATACAACTTTGTGATTTGTATCAGTGTGCATATGAGACATGAGGGCGGGTTGATAAGTAACGCCTGTTGCTTGGTAAAATTCCTTACAGTGGAGATAAATGAATGGGACAAAATGTACCTACTGTGAACAAAGAACTTATATATTCTATCAAAATATAAGCTTATTTTTCCATATAATCTCCTCCTACATCAATACACTTCTGTAAACGAATAACCCAGTTTCTGTAACCGCTGACAAACAATTCTTGAGTTGTTGTCCGGAACCAACATGTCACCGTTGTTTCCACCTCATCGTATAAAACAGTAACAACCGTATTCATAGTCGTTCGCCAGCGGTTCGCCGGCGAGTCGCCGGAGTTTTGTTATGAATAGTATGTTGGCGGCACTGTACGTCTATGTCAAATTCGAGGTTAGCAGGTTAGATTTTGTTTCAATTTCTGTCAAAACTGACGGAAAATCTAACCTGATAACCTCGAATTTGACATAGACGTACAGTACCGCCAACATACTATTCATAACGAAACTCCGACGACTCGCCGGCGAACCGCTGGCGAACGACTATGAATACGGCTGTAAGACTCTCCGCCGATTATTCTTCAACTTAGGAAACAGATGAAAATCACATAGAGCCAAATCTGAACTATAGCGTGGGTGAACCACTGCTTTGGCATTGTCATAATGTAGAAAAGAAACAGATTTTTCAGCATGATGGAATTTTTCTTTAATTGTGCAAAAACAAAACAAGTTACCAAAGAACCGTTCATGTGCTGGATCTCTGTAGCAATACAATACCACCTTTCAAATGCCTGTCAGCACTTGTCTCTACTTCACTTCCTCTCCCATATTGTCAATTTATTTTAAGTCTCTTAGATTTAGTAATTATTGTAACCTATCATGAGCAAGATGCGTGAGTACGGTCCGGTTTTAGTGAGTAAATTGCTTAATTTTGTATGAGCAGCGAAAAATTCAACAGAGGTCGCGGGAAACTTAGAAGCAGTAGCATCCAGGCTGAGACCGAAGCCGCACGTGTGTAAGCAGCTCCCAGTGAATTTCAAATACGGTGAGTTAAACAGAGGCAACTGGAGCCGCGCAGTAAATACAATCTACTGTGTAAAACGTAACACGTGTGTAATATCTATATCTATTATAACTTATTGTGCGTGCTATACGCTAAAATAAAAAATAAAAAACTGCTGAAGTGTTTGTGTGCCACAAGCCAGTGTTCTCACTTCAAGTAAGTGTCATTTTAATCGTGTATAAAGCAAGCACGCAATTGTAAAGCCGCCAAGGAGTTCCAAAACGTCCCCATTGTTTCGTGACGTTAGCCGCCAGAGAGACGCCATAGCCAGAAGCCAGGTACTTCCCCGTCCTATTCGTGGAAAATTTCAATACAACAAATCATTAAAGGAATGACGTGATCCAGTCCAAGTGATACTCAGCAGTTCTCAGCCCACAAGTTTAAGGTTACCTGACACAGGTCATGTTTACAGTTCGAGTGCTAAGCGTTCGCTCCAGGCTTTGGTGTGAGGATTTCCTACTGTGAAGAAATGCGTTTAGTGCATAAATAAATACATATGCGAATCGCGACACCCTGTGTTAATGCATCGAATCGCAACGCCGCACGATTAAGCAGCTTAATATTTGAGTATAAAAAACAATTGTTATGGCGCTTTTTTTAATGTTATTTAAAAGTAAATTTATTGCAGTATTCTGCTAGTCGTTGACTTGTAAATGATCGTATTGGCCATTTATTCTAGAGTTTAATCCTGATTTTCTATATGACTTTATGTGCGTATTTGAAAGGTCAATATATCTGTGTTTGTTTGTGTAAAAAACGTTTATTGTGAATATTGTTAAAGTTAATTTCAACGCCAAAGCTGCAGGTCACCTTTCTGGCTTTTGGCAGATAATTATGCTTTATAGCTACAAACTGACGTAATTTTAAGAGTTTCATGTATACTGGGCTAGCTAGGTAGACAAATAGGGCATACAGTAAAGTGGTGCAATATAGGAGTTTGAGGGGCTATACAATATGCTTACTTATATCCTTTTAAAGAGAGCGGATGGCCAAACAAGCAATATGCTTGACTCTCAGGCGGCAGGACTGGATTTGATTCCTGGTGACTACACAGGAATTTTCAATATCATATGCTCTCCGACTACCACACTAACGTCTGTAACAGTTGTTAACCCTTAATAAGGGAATTCATCCTTAATTTTGGACGGGCATTAGCTGCCTACCCAGCTTACAAGCGAAGGCTCAATATAAGAATTAGAACAAGAATATTCTTTTAGATGTTGTTTGTCAACTAAGAATAAATCTTATTGTACAGTTCTATAATTCTTTTTCATCTTAACTTTAGAAATTTGATCTTTAATCCTTGTCAAGTACTATAGCTGAAAATTCATTATATCATATTAAAAATAGTGCCTTCACATATTATTGTGTAAAAAATGGAAATAACTCTTTATACAAACTGTATATCACGAGCTGGTTGTGGTTATAATTATACAACAGACTTGGCCTAAAGTTTCTCAGTTACTTAAATAATAAAAAGGATTAAACAATGTTACAGAAAATAAAAAACAATATTGACTTGCCAGAAACTCATGGTCTATAGACCCCTTATGAGAAGTAACGGACACATTTTTTTTTAAATTAACTGTTGCTTATCTACTCTAGTTTCTAAATTCTCGGTATACAACAAGGCATTAAAGAAAATCATTTATTATCATTGTTATTATCATATGATGTCAATGTTGCACCACCATATGAAATCTGAAATACCTCAAGGATGAAATGCCAAAGTGAAAGTAAGTATTGTGTTATTTATTACAGGTATTTAAAAGTGACACATTTCTATTATTATTATTATAAAATTATAATTCACCTTGTCCGTACCAGTTTTATTGTTACAGACTATTGTTGTATAGACTTAAAAAATTCATAAAATGTGACGAACCTTATCCAAAACCTCCTGCCTGCTGATGGGCTTGACGATGGCCATAAGTTTGTCCAGGAAAGAGACAGAGTTCAACATGTGAATGTTCTTCAGCTTCACAGGCACCCCCTCTTGAAGGTATTGGAAACATGACCTCAACAGCCGTAGCCTCAGTTTAGTTAAATGCATTAACCCTATCTAAAACAAGTACAGTAAGTAAAATAAAATAAAACCCCTTAAAAAACATAAACCTTCTGCATATCCAGCAACAAAATCAATCCTTTAGGGGGGTGTTCATAGAGAACAGCGTCCACAGTCATAGATAGAAGCGCAAAGTGGGCCCCTATGTGGTACTTTGTGTAGTCAGAATCGCACAGTCGGTTCACGACTATGGTACATCCATCATCAGTCCGCTCAGGCAACACGCAGACTTCTCTGAAATGGAAACGACCTTGAAGGTTTGTCTAGATGCGATGGCTTGCAGTGCATTACTTGCCCTACTGATAAATACTGCTGGAAGTCCCCCCTGTCCATTCTTCTGTTGTCGAACAGGTCCGGCGATTTCTTCCTTACAGAATAAAATGCCTTGATGGTAGCCTTGGTCGGCTCTTGCTCGTTGCTGCAGGATAGCAAGAAAAGCACTACTTGCTCATCGGTCAGTGTTGGGAGGTCTTGGGTGTCCAACCAAGCCCTTAAAGTGGTGATGTCCTCTTGAGTTATGCGGCCTTCGTCGATTATTTGTTGTGCAGTAAAATGGAATGTTAACGGCGACATCGTGGGCATGTACTTAGCAATCTGTAAAAAAAAGATAAAAAGATATTATTTTGATCTGTTCAGTCACTAAGTCTAAGAGCAAGATATGTAAAACTGTCCATAGTGGTGTGTGTTGAATAATCAGGAATATGATTTAATTATATCAATATTGTCGGTTCACTAGTGGGTCCGTATATATGTACATTGAACGAGAAAGAGAAAGAAAAATGTGTAAAAATTTACATTTAATAAATTATTTAAAATGAAAAAGTATTCTAACAGTGGGCACTGGCCAAACACAAACAAAAAAATCCTGTAGTTATTATATGATAATTTATTCTATTGTTCAGTAGAGGGCAGCAAGTACAAAGGAAGAAGAAATGTAAATTCTAAAGAATATATTATTGAGGAAACTATAATTAGTTACCAACTGATATTGGATAGGTGGCGATAGTAGGCTAATTATCGACCTTTGACATTGAGCTCCCTATGATAGTTCAGTGCCCGTTTGTGGTTTTATTGGTTTTTTGCTAGTGTAAATCAACACTGGCAAGAAACCATATCATTCGTTAGTTAATGTTTATAAATTTTGGAAAACACTCTTAATTCGACGATTTACATTTCAATTGAGTGTCAATGTTACAAATTGTGCTACTTTGAATTACTTGGTAGACAATTCTCCAACAGAATCTGATTGTTACAACTTTTTTAAGAATCAGCTTTATTTACACATACTTTGAGAAACTTAATCCCATTTCCATTTAAAAATATTTTAAAAATCCCGACTGATAATTTCAATATATAATTGGAGTTTTGCAATTTTTATTTCAAATTTCTACTCAAGATTATTATGTGAACTTAGTTGTCAGGTTCTATAATTAGCATTCTAGGTTTGTTCAAGTGAGTCAATGTTTGTAGCCGGCGTGTTCATTAGATTGATTATTTCCTTCATATCCACAATAATGCATAATCAGTATGGTTTCTCAGTTTAATAATGACAAAAATTCAAACGTCAAAATTTAACCGCGGTTAAATATGTGTCAAAATTTAACATGATTATTAAAGGTGCTTCACCAACTGAATGTTATCTATTTATTCAGGAAATAATCACTTATAATACTATGAGTAGTCAAAGTTATGTCGAATATTTTTGCTGTGGTATTACGAATGTGCATTGCGCTTCGGCATGATTAGGCGAGTGCGCTAGCACGAGTCCTAATCCTAAGCGCAATGGACATGAGTAGTGATACCACCGCAAAAATATTCTACTTAACTTTGACTAAGGCCCGGTTGCAGAAAGCAATGTT
The DNA here is from genome assembly GCA_940337035.1 of Agriotes lineatus. Lineage (NCBI taxonomy): Eukaryota > Metazoa > Arthropoda > Insecta > Coleoptera > Elateridae > Agriotes > Agriotes lineatus. The sequence goes on along the minus strand of CALNHX010003074.1, from coordinate 55,100 downwards.
AAGTCTGGTGTTAGCTAACGCGACGTCAAAGTGAACAAAAACGAATCAAATCTCAAATGCTTATGGGAACTAATACATTAGTAAACAAAATTTGATGCGATTTTGTTCACTTTGACGCGACGTTAGCTAACACCAGACTTAACATTGCTTTCTGCAACCGGCCCTAAGAATGGTATTCGATGGACTATTCAATGAACCAAACTACTTTTTCAAATTAGTTTTCAGTAAATGTAGCAACAAACTACGCAATTTCTATAGTAACAGAACACTAATATCGACTTTTCTAATAAAAATCACATTTGTTTAAAATATTCAGTATACCACTAGTGAAAATTGTCGATTATTTTCACTAGTGAAAATTGTCAATATAGTTCACGCTAATTGGTGCAAATAACAAAAATACTAAAGTATGATTGGTTAATAGTTAACATGAAGGGGGTGAGTTGAATAGTCACGCCGAACATCCCGCGTGCATGTAAGCTAGCCTGAATAAGTTTTGACGATTTTCTGTCACAATGTTTTGGTCTGAAGAAATATATCTCGTAAATTTTCTTGTTGAACGGCAAATTTACTTAACATATTTCTTAGCAAAACATTCTGACAGAAAATGTCAAAATTTAATCGGCTATTTTAATGCACTTGGGATATTAGTGTTGATTATACCACTCCCTATAACATCAACCAATAAAGAAACCGTAAAAATGTTGAAACAATTTTTTGGCTTCGCCTAATTGTTTCGCCATTTATCCAATTATTTCAGGCCTAACCTGTATAATTTTATTTGAATTATAAATCCTTTGCATTTCGAATTCGTAAATTTTTCAAAGCAGCGTATTTTGTACCTGTATCGAGTTCCTTTTGTTTGCGCGATGCCCTTTCTGACCCGCGCTATCTCTTATCAGAGTGCGAGTCTTCTTTTGGGCACGAATTGTTCGTACCTCGCACTTGCTATTTTTGGCCCGCCGTGACCTGCGTGGTTAAATTATGTTTGTTCAAGTCAAAATACGTGCGCTCAATTAATCTAATGAGCAGTGTATGTTTCCTAGGGCTGATTATGATCAGGTACGATGGCGTTTTTCTGTTTTATTATCTCCATAGTAATTACATTTTTTCTTAGCTCTTTATTACCAGTTTCAACCACGAGTTTTTCTCGGAGGCCAAGCCGCTAACCTTATCGCATTTTCGACACCTGCTGGCGGTCTGCTTAGTTGCTGCCGTTCGAGGGTGTCTTTGCTGTAATTTGCATCCACGCCTATTTCGTCCATTATGGTAGCAGTTCACGTCCAGCTTATGTTTCGAGGTTAGTTAGTCCTACTCCGGGATTAAATCTCAAATTATCTGCAATACCTGGATTTTACTTTTATATATTTTAAACCAGTAATTATTTGGAATTTAAATTCATACGTTTTGCTATTATTAACATGTAATGTTCAATTTCATACATGCTCTTGCTTTTTACATTTGAATTTTTATGCTTATAGTTAATTATGCTCAGTATTTAAAAGTTGCTATTTTGATGTGTATTGACCCTCTGTAAAAGGTACAGTCACGCTTTTTTATTTTCAATAGCCTAAACAGAAGGATTTATTAAATGACTGTGATAAACGTATGCCACGAATAATTTGTTCTTAAAGTAATTAAAATAACCCGAAAGGGGTTCTTGATTTTATGCGTGTCGCAACCTTCAGTTAACGTACACAACTTTGTTATCACATTATTTGCATTTTAATTATCCTGGTTATTTACTACTGACACTTCAAGACTTTTTATTATTTATTAATTAAACGCTAGTCACTTGCAGTTTATTTCTTCTTATTATTTGAAATATTTTGATTTCTGGCGCCCATTCCCTTTCCTTTCTTGAAGACATTCCAGGGTACACAGCTGATGATTTGAACCTACGATCCAAGGCCGCCGAAATTTGAGTTAGCTTGGGCCATCGCGGTGAGTAAAGAGTTTTCAGAGCTGCCGTGGTGTATAAACGGTAGGGGGGTTGATCTGCGATTATACTACCATTGATTATTATTAGTAATCAATCGCAGGTTGGCTTCTTTATTGTTTCAATGTATAGTTACACATGTAATAAATTTTGATAATGTACCATCGCGGACAAAAAAATGGAAACATCATTGTTTTCCTAGTGTAAATGGGTATATCACCTAAGTTAAATCAACATTGCTGATATCATATTGTTCAATGCAGTTGTCAGTTGTTGTCAAAAGTAAAAAGTCAAAATATAACCTAATATTATGTAAACCCCCAATAACACTGTGTAAAATTATAAAAAAGCGTTAACTTGATTAACGCTGGTGTTTCCATTTTTTTGGCCGCGGTGGTACATAGCAACGGTGATAATCATATACCTTCTTGACTAATAACTGATAGTCACATACCTTCACAAACATACCGTTATTTGCTAAAAGTACAATCGTCATAGTAACTACAGTAACCATACTTTTAATATTTATAAATAAACTGTTACGGCGTTGTTTATTGACTCGTGATATAATCTAGCCGGATTCAACTCGTGTCTTCTTGATTATCAAATCATTTCTGTTTTCACTCGATATATTGTATTATATGTATTATATGTATACCGGGTGAGTCATTTTAATCTTTGGACGTTTTTATCCAGTGAGGGAAGCAATATGGTGACAAATACCCCGGGACAAAATTGTTCGGAGTGAAGGGGGACAACTTTTGACACCAAACTCCCCCCTTGTACTCCCCCCGGGGGGGGGGTCAACTTTCAAATTTCAAATGGAACTCCCCATTTTTTCCATGGATTCGGGTTCCTGATATAAAAAATATGAAATTTTTGTCCGAACAATTTCTCATGAAAATGCTTTCTTCGGTCAGAATTATGACCCCCCCGCCCTATTTAAGAACTACAGTGAATGGACATTTTCCCGAAACAGCAAATATGATTGTTAGCTCTCGATATGGAGTTACCAGGTCTACAGCCATAAAATTGTCCCCACACGATGTCAGGTAGCTGTCATCAGGGCCAAAAGTGTCAATGTTTCACCAAAATGACAAAAATTTTCAGGATTAAGGTTCCGGACCGCTAGATTGGACCTACGCTCGTGATGTACGGTCATGACCAGAGCGCGGGGGAGAGCCACTGACTTACAGCGATTTTAATGAGCACACTCCGTACGTGAGAGGCAAGGGGACTCACGCGAAAAAAGCACCCCGATGAGAACAAACTCCCACCATGTCCACGTTGTTGTTCCTGGGTCAGGCTAAGGGTGGGATTGTGAGATGCGCTAAAACTGACCGAGGAAAGCATTTTCATGAAAAATTGTTCGGACAAACATTTCATATTTTTTTATCAGGAACCCGAATCCATGGAAAAAATTGGGGGTTCCATTTGAAATTTGAAAGTTGACCCCCCCGCGGGGGGAGTACGAAGGGGGAGTGGATTTTGGTGCCAAAAGTTGTCCCCCTTCACCCCGAACTATGTCCCGGGGTATTTTTCACCACCTTGCTTTCCTCACTGGATAAACGCGTCCAAAGATTAAAATGACTCACCCTGTATAACAGTAGTTGCGACAGCTCATTGTAAATATAGTATGATCAAAAATTATTTTCATCTAGTATGGCTATGGAGTAATTCCTAATTTATCAATTCGGCTATAAACCGCTTAAAAATCAAATGTCAAGTTTGACGTTTAAGAATAAACGTAGTTGCATTCATAAATTAGGAACTATTCCATAGCCACACTAGATGATAATCACTCCACTCATTGTACTTTCAAAGCTTATAAGTTATGCAAAACCAATGGGTTTATTCGTTTGATAATTTCCCATATACTCCACACCGCTTCCAAGCAGTGGACGTCATCATTTATTCACCTCAAAAAATTCTTAATAATACAGAATGTAGAAAATATTTGAAAAACCACGCACATAAGAAGATAACTCTAATTGTAATCGCAGAACTCTTCCATAAAGCGTACATGAGAATCACTACTGTAGAGAAAGCTGAGACAGAGGTTCGAGTGACTATACAATCCTTACACATTTACCGAAGAAGACTGATCAACTGATCTGCACAACCGTAATTCCGCTTATAAATCAGAAAGATTCTGGTGAATCCCAGCAACCAACAATACATCAGCAAATACCAGAACCCCAACAAATCCCAGATCCTCGTCAAGTGCGTCCAAATATGCAATGACTAGAAGCAGAGGTGGTTTCGGAATTAAGTAATACCAAAGAGCACTTTGGTAATACTATGAAAATATGTTTCCAAGAAATTTTGCCTTTACCTGGATCACCACAGTCTAAGGGTAAGACAATTAAACGAAGACAGACAAGGAAACGTCTCAAATAATAATATCTCCAAACAAACATGTTTTAATTGGAAAAAATAAACATAAGAAAAGCAAGGGTTCGAGCCAAGAACAGCCCTTTTCAGACAACAATGGCCAGAAAAATGTTAGTAAGCAAAGAGAGTTACCAAGGTGTGCCAAAATAAGCAGTTACATATAAGGATTTCAGAAAATGGGATGAATATTCGAATGACGAAGACGGTGATAACGATATGGTCTGCCAAGATACATGCCTGGTATTCGGTGAGTTCGGCGATAATAACGAAATATGGCTAAGATGTATCTGCTGCGAAAATTGGGAATACAAAGCTTGCGCTGGTGTCGAAAAAATGCTCCAATACGATCGGGTAATCAGAGCCAGTTGATAGTTTAAAAAATATAAGTTAAAGTTTTGTTTTTTTGTTAGAATATAAACACAACATATTAAACATATCTTTATCTGCTGTGATTTTTTCGAAACGATTTGAACAAAAATACAGATTTTATGAGTAATAATACTTAAGGGCCCCCATTCCTCTGACTTCTAACGTCAAATTCATGGAGGACTTTCGTCTTCACCCAAAGAACGACATTGTTGCTATTCAGGAGACTTATCAATAATTCAATAATTTACCGCAGCTACAATCGTAAACAGACATAAAATTAATGATCACCAACGAGCAACCAGAAAACTTGTTCCCGAGATAGTAAAGATAATAAAGTTGATGGCGAATTATGAAGGAATATGAAGATGATGACTTCCCAATGAAGAAAATGGTCCAATTCAACGCCATCTATGATTCTTCTTAACTACAATACTATGGTCACATTTTAGTAGCCTTATTAGTAAAATTATAATTAGTAATTTATAAGATAACCAACAAAAAAGATATTTAGCATAAGAATGCCCAGTAAAGGTAATAATTTAAATTTCAGATTTGTTATAAAATAGCGTAGACCTTGTAAAAAATTGATAATATGATGTTTATAGAATAGCTTTGTCTTTGTTTATAAACAAATTAAAATCAGAGTAGGCTTGGCATTTCATGCAACTAAAACAAAAACTGTAAATGAGACAATTGGGTAGCTTCTTCAAGAGGTTGGTTGTGTGTTAGCCCAGCTTTCCCATAAGGAGTAATTTTGTAATGTTCTATTAAATACCCAAGTTTATTCGAAGTTGTGTTTTATTGAGTGAGTGTATCCTGGGTGATTTGTGGTAGTTTTCCCTGAGATTGTGCTTCGCCCAGGTAGCTACGAGGCATCGATTTGGTCCAGTGCAAGCCAGAGTATTTCGAAGTGATTCTACGGAGGTCCAGCCAGTTTTATAAGTGCGTGTACAAGTGCATAAGCAAGCAACGTACGTGTGGTGCAGCGAAGCCCTATAATAAAACCCCCAGCTCCAGTGAAAGCGATGCAAAAGGTCATCGAGGTTGCAATCGACATCCAGGTCGGTGCACGTAGCCCGAGATTCATCGCAGCAGCCATATAAAAGATGTCGTTTTGTGGTTGTGTGCGATTGCCGTCGGTTAGAGTCACTTCCGGTTCGTGGCGTCACTAGAAGTGTTTTGTTTTGTGACGCGGTGTACTTACGTTTAATTATTATTGCATAGCAACAGCGTTTACTGCGTGGACCATTTTGAAATATTCATAGTTCCATCAGGTAGAAATACCACGTTTAAAAATTTCCATCAGTTAAATACCGGGCATACAGAGTGCGTACAAATAAATGTTTAACCAGAATTGACATATTTAACAATAGCAAAGTACTAGTAATTATAATGGATGTAGCGACCTAACCCTGTAGGTAGAGTCATTTATTTAATTATAAATAAGTACCTAGTATAAAGAAATATTAGTCGGGCACTTTACCATAGTAGAAAGAATTAGAGTCAATTATTTATTAAACCCTCAGTTAGGGCACAACAATGTACATTCGTCAAAAACACGATAGACTCTGTGCTAATCCAAGAGCCATACGTCTATAACGACCAAATCCGCAGATTAGCACCATTAGGTAGGACAATTTACTGTAAATAAGGGTACGAATAAACCTAGAACAGCATTGCTCGTTAAACCCACAGTAAGATGATTCTACTAACACAATTTCTTTCCGGAGATCTGCTCTCAATAACAGCAGTGGTAAGGACAACTTGTGGTAGAGGTCCGTAACCTTATTCAATTCTGCAAACACAAGAACAAAAGATCCTCAGCTGCGATGCAAATTCGCACCACATAGTATGGGACAGTAGGCAGCGCGGATATATACAAAATGGTAAGCCTTTTACAAACTTAGACATGATAATTAGAGGGTGGAAACCCACATTTGTGACTAGAGTTAGACAAGAGCTATTTGACATACTATTTGCGTCTACCCCTGCTCAGCGCAACCCTCGAAAATTGGCATGTTTCACGCGAAACCTCCCTGTCGGATCATAAACATATGAGATTCAACCTAAAGATTGCGGGAAGACACAACGAAGAAGTAAGAATCCCTAAATTAACAAACTGGTGCCTTTGTGAGGGCCACATTAGACTGAAGTGAATGAAATTAACATCGACACAAGAAAAGGTCTTACAACATCGTCAACTTTTGTACATAATCCCATACACAAGACGTATGAAGCAAGCTCCTAGGTTAAAAACTGAAGAGTCAAGAAGACTGTTTAATAATGGCCAAAATCAGAAACGCAAGAAGCATGGGACCATTACAGAGAGGCCTTCATAAGATATACCCCAGAAATTGGAGGCCGAAGAGAAGGACATGCCGTAGTTTCTGTAAAGGGATGCAAGACACCACAACAGCGGCGCTCCTATAAAAAAATCATGGCAAAAGCCTGCGCAAATGATATTGGACATGTGCAGAAGTCAGATAGACTGTTTACTGAGAGCATCAAGGAAAAGTTGAAGCTACCCATTTCCCCGGTTTTTACGCCCATAGGTCGGATGAATCTGTTTCATATGTGGAAGCAACACGTCCACACTGAACGACCAACAAAATCTTTATCCCGAATAGGGTTAAATGGGCAATGTTTGCCTTTAAACCATTTAAAGCATCTGTGGAGACGGCATCTTTCCAGTCTTACTACAAAAAATTATTAAGAGCCTGCTACTCACTAAATGTAGACTATATAAGGGTAGCCCCTACCTTTGCTACATATCGAAAATCTGGAGAGATGTTATTGTGGTCTTAACACCCAAAGGAGAAGAGCGTTTCAACATCCAACCCAAGACGTACAGAACAGTACCTAAGAAGTGAAGTTCTTCCAAACCGACCACTTCATCCCAACCAGCATGCCTATAAAAAAACAGATTGAACAACAACAGTCTTATACAGTTTCGTATAAGGGCTGGATACCAAAAACTGTTCTACGTCCCTTCGCGAATGTTAAGGTTGCCTTTGATAACACCTCTTTCGAATTTATTAACTTGTTATTATTAACTGAGAAGCAAGAAAATGGAGATATATTTTAGGAGGACGAGATATATATCATTCGACTCAGCTTGAAGAGTAGATTCCAAAAATATATAGAAACCGGAAATCGGATTTCTTTTCCGAGGTCGACTTCCGGTCAATTTTTTTTTCATCTCGTGTTAAATTCTTAATGTCCAATTATTGGCTCCCCTAATTATTTTAGAGCTAAAGTGTAAATACATTTTTTGTAGAGAAAAAAGTACTGCATCTATTCATACTGTTGCTAACCATTTTTCATTTTCCATAACCGAAGGAATGCAAAAAATAAAACTAGCATTTTAACAGTATCTGTACGGTAATATTTTTTAGCGTATATAACAACCGTTATTAACTTGTTAAAAAGAGCTGTAATGACAAAAGAATTTGATCCTTCGAAATGGATTCAACCCATGCTCGAAAGTTAAGGTCGTGTCATCCCTTTTGCGATCTACTCAACATGCTCACACAACACGGCTTCTTCGAAATATAAGGGTGTGCATACGACCTAGTACTGGAAAATTTGACACATTCGTGTCGCAACCTATGCAAATAGCTGATGACACCATCCAGAACTGGTGTCGAGAACAAAACTTAAGCATAAATCCAAATAAAACGGTCATTATCCCCTTTATCGACGAAGGAAGCCAAATTTAAAAGCTCCCATGCTAGAATGATCGACCATTAACTTCAACAAAGAAGTTAAGTACCTAGGAGTTACACTAGACCAGAAGTTGACGTAGAATTCACATATTACGAAACTGCAGAGGAAAGCAGTATCTGCAACTCACGCATGTCATAAGCTTGGAAATGATATATCACCGCTCATGTGGCTATAACCCATAATCATTTACGCATTAACTGTTTGATGACCAAAAATGAACAAACTACTATTCAGTAACAGCTAGAGAAGATACAACGTCTCGCATGTCTGAGTAAAACGGGTGATGAGCACCTGTCCAACTGCAGCAGCTATGGAAGTTATGCTAGGACTAATTTCCCTACATATTCAGGTACAAAAGGAAGCAATGTCACATGCGCCCACGCTTGGAAGGACAAAAATAACTTTAAGTTAGGTGACCTGACGGGCCACTTAGAAGTCATTCTCTCGTAGAACGAATGGCTTACATAGCATCGGATTTTATGCCAATGAAGTACAACTTTGATCAATCTTTTAGATTGATCTTCTCAGATAGTCCTCAGGTGAGCCCTTCTTTAAGAAAGAATCCCCCCAATGATACATAGATAGTTCGAAGATGGAGAGAAAATAGACCGGACTTTCTAGTATTAAAACTGTCGTTGAGCTTAAAAAATTTCAGTGAATCAAAAAATAGCTTTCGTCACATGTTAATGATCAATTTTTTGGCGTTCCCGAAGGCTTTAAAATAAAACTTTAGCTTTTTAGCTAAAACGTTGATATGGGATCTACTTTAATAGTCAATGACGCTCACTAACCTTCATTGAAAACAATTTTAAGAATCATTAAATAATTGTAAATACGCAAGGCCAATCCTTGCATTACATAAAGCCATGAAGCCAAATAGTACTTTAGCTGGAGACTTAGCTCCACACATAAAACACATATTGACCTCACCGTAAAACAATTGGAAAATATTTTATATATTTCATTGTTGAAATACAATTATAAATGCAAGTAGATTGCTATCACTATTCGGTTCACCCGTCATCTGTCCAAAAGTGACCAATGAAAATCTAGAATATAACGTTTCTTAACCAATAAAAAAAATACCAGCGAATATATCTTGCCAGAAGGTATTCAAGTGACTATTATAAACAATAGTATATTATATCATGAGGGACTAAAGTGCACCATTTAATCCCGCGAGTGGAGTTTGTTGCCTCGAGGGCGAAGCCCGAGGGCAACAACCAGTCAAGGGATTTAGGCACTTTAGTCCCGAGGTATACAGGGCGACAATGAGACTAGGGCCATGATTATATCTTCTTTATTTATGGATCGATTTGGATAAAATTTTATACCAAGATATTAGACATAATTTCTGATTGGCTGATAGATATAGTCAAAATGGCTGACTTCCTGTTTTACCGGAAATGATACCAACTTTGATTTTTTAAATGGAACACCCTGTATATTTTATGTTTTCTAATTCTATGAGTCAAATTACATATAATAGTCTTGCCAAATGTCAATTTTTGTAAACAAAAAAAATATGTTTTCAATTTTTATTTTTTACCATAGAAGGCCTTGACTTGGAATTTTTTTTCTAATTGACTCTAGCAACTCTTAATAATAGCTATTTTATCAATAAGGTCAATAACAAACCTTTAATAAAAGAATATAATTTGCTAAACTCGTTTTTTAAGAAACAGTCACTTTTTTTAAATAGCACCTACTAAGGGCCATTTTGCCCTTAGATAGAAAATGTCATTGCCAATTTAAAGATATGCATCATGCACTACTTTATCTTTATCTGAAACTGAAAATTTAAAAAAAAATATTTTTTTTCTTTAAAAAAATTGAAATTTGGCAGGACTATTATATGTAATTTGACTCGTAGATGAAGAAAAATATAAAATATACAGGGTGTTCTATTTAAAAAAACAAAGTTAGTATCATTTCCGGTAAAACCGGAAGTCAACCATTTTGACTATATCTATCAGCCAATCAGAAATTATGTCTAGTATCTTGGTATAAAATTTTATCCTAATCGATTTATAAATAAAGAAGATATAAGCATGGCCCTAGTCTCATTGTCACCCGGTATACACTATTTTTTGCATTTTTGAGAACATTATCATCAAACATTTCCAAAATTTGGAACCTGTCAATTTGGAAACTGACAATTACAAAAACAAAAACTGAATTGCAGCAGGTTCTGGATAGCCTGAATCAGTTGGCAGTACTGAAGTGTATTGTCAGTATATGTAAAATTCGAGATTTGCAGGTTAAGTTTTGCGTCAGTGTGTGTCAAATGACAAACAAAACCTAACCTACTAACCTCGTGTGTATATAAATTTACCATAGTTACGGTATCATTTTTTCTTTAGTCCCTAGGGATTAAATGAGCTACTTTAGTCCCTGTTTACGGGGAGTAAAATATCAACTTTAGTCCCGGAACTGCAAAAATGTAGTTTGTATTAGAAAAAATCAATTTTAGTTTTCTGTTTGATATAGTAGCTTTTATTTGTTTGTAGGAATTTCCGAAATCTCTCCCCAGTTCTAGGAATTTAATAATAATCTTTTTTTTTTAATTTTTGAGTCTGTATTTGTCCTTGATAAATGCAAACTTTTGAGTGACTATTGGTGAACTACCCAGTTTTTTGAAATTTACAATTGTAATAGCTTCATTCAGATTCAAGATAAAGCAAAATCTGCAACCCCAAGTTACAAATATCAGCAGTGAGTTAATTACTAATATGATTTTATTAAAATTTCGATAGTATAATATAGTATAGAGGTTATATTTTTTGTCAAATTTGAGATTCGTATTCATAAAGATAGCAAAAAAGGTCATGTCTCTCTGATCTTAATTTTAATAAAATAATAATAATAAATAATTTTATTTTCTCAGTTAGTAATCAACTTACTGCTGATATTCGTAACTAGGGTTGAAGACTTTGCTTTACCTTGAATCTAAATGAACTATAGGTACTTTATTGCCAGTTTCGATTATTACAATTTTAACTTCCCTCATCTAAAAGACGAAGAGAGTATTGTAATCTCGAAAATACCACCTTCCGAGATTTCTTCAGATCTTCACGCTTCGCATAAAACCGAGAAAATTGCAGACAAATTATACAGGGTAAGCACCTTAAAAAATTAAATTTTGTTTGTTTTTGCTTTAACTAATAAATGCATAGAAGTAATAATTTGTATATAATGCAGGATTTATCCTTGATAAAACTGGAGTCTAGCAAATACAAGATAAATGTTGTATAATTCAAAAAGGAGCAACAAATAAGTGCGTTACATTAAATATAGCTGCAACGCAGAAATTCGAACGGTCCCGGTGGCTCTGGAAGCGAACGCGCGCTTCGTCCGTGGGCTAGCGCCGAACAAAGAAATCTAATGGGCAGGTGCTGAAGTTTGAATTCTATCACCGGTAATATTTTTGTATTTGAAAATTGATGTAATTTGCATTACCAAGTGTTTCCTTTTATTGTTTCAGTATTATTGGAAAGTTGAAGATATTTTTTACTCCTAGTTTTCTTAGATTTTTACAATTATTTAGTGTTACAACGCCCACTGGCGAGGAAAGTTCTGAATAAAGCCTTTTACAGATTTGTATAATTATTTTCATAAAAATAACTGAGTCGGGATGAATGGTGTATTTGGGAGCTCATCTTTGTAAACTTGAACTCTTAAAGGGGTTTTAAAAAATATGTGTTGCATTATTTAATAAACCATTCATCAACGGAAATTGGCTTCTAAGTTCTTTCCTTCTCTATTAAGCACATATGCCAAACAAGTAACATAAATTACGATTATATTTGACATTATATTGTCGATGCGGCATTTACTTTATTACCAACCCTTGTTTAGGGCACAAAAATGTTATGGAGCACGAGGGGATAGGTGATAGTGAAACTTGCAAAGTTAAGCGGTAAGAAACTGTTTCCCAATAGGAACGGTATGTTTTTAAAATTAAATAAAATACAAAATATTTGAGACAAAAGCAAAATGTTTTCTTTATTTTATAGTACAACTTATAAAAATTATGTTTAGAATAACACATTATTCAAATGTCCATCTCGGCTTCGTTTGCAGGATCGAATCCAATGAACCCAATTTTCGGTAACTTTGTGCAATACATCAAGTGTAATTTCATTAATGCAGCGTTCGATGTTCAATTTTAAAGCGTCACTAGTTCGAGGTTTATTGGCATAGACCAACGACTTTAAATAACCCCACAAGAAGAAGTCCAAAAGTACTAAATCGCAACTTTTTGGAGGCCAATTAACAGTTCCATTTCTGGAGATTACAGACCCACCAAACGTTTCCCTCTTTTTATAAAATTTTTGGATAGTAACCAAACGTTGTTGAAGCGTGTATTTTGACATGATGAATTGTCAAACTATACTAAAAACTAATGACAGCTAGTGAGATTTCTAAAATTTTAGATATGGTTGCTATGACGTTTCAAAAACATATCGTTCCTATTGGGAAACCCTTTTAGATAAAATGCAACAGTTTTTCATGTCGTTTTGTAATTTATAGATAAACATCAATGCTCGACTTCTACTACTGATTACATCGCGGGACCGGCTAGGGTATCAGACAGTATGAAATGTAATCCAGTAGTAAACGTTGAAAAAGCGCTTAATAAATATTACCTTCGAAAAACCTGCGTTCAAGCAGAAAGAGATAAATTTTGAAACTCAAACTATAATTTCTGAAATTTTTATGAACACCATGGTAAATTATAAGTTTTTACAATAATTTTAAATTACCACAAAAGTGACCCCAAAGATTAATGTGGAAAAACAAGAAGGAAGCATGCCGGAAGATCCTGTAAAGGATCTCGACTTCGTCTCGGTTTTGAAACTGCTAGCCGCTGCCTTAAATCATATGCTTTATTGTCTTATTAAACAAACAGCAATTTTTGTATACTGGTCTGGTAACAACTATCTACCAGCTTAGCAATGAGTCCGGTACGTACGTTTTTATGGTCTAGGCCGGTAGCAACGCCTGTACTCGGTGTTAAGGGTTGGCAGTACTGAAGTATATTGTTGCTGGCACTGTAAGGCTATGTCAAATTCGAGGGTAGCAGGTTAGATTTTTCGTCAGTCTGACACAAACTGACGCAAAACCTAACCTCGAATTTGACATAGACAGCGTCTTCAATATTATACTTCAATACTGCCAATCGTATAATAATAATTACAACATTTTTAAAGCAAATAGTTTGATATAATTCTTTATTTCACACTGGTGGTGACTATTTATGCTGCAAAAAATGGAACAATAAAGTCTTAGTACTTTAAAGTAAAATATTAAGGTTCAAGTACTTTAAAATTATAGGTCAATTGTTGACATGACATTTGAAATAATTTACAATTTTTTATTTAAAATTAATTAAACTTGCAGTATGAAATAAACCGTTGTATTCACCACGAACGAAAAGTGTTTTTAAAGGTGCTCTCAAGTAATTCCGTCCTCGGCTGACGCCTCGGCCGTAACAACTTTCTCGTCCTTTAAAATGCCAGTTTTCGTTCTAGATAAATAAACTACTATTAATTATTATTGTTCTTGTTCAGTATACAAAAAAAAATGTATTCGACACACGTTCGGTATTCGCGTTTATGACATAATGCCGTAAATAGCTATTATTGAAACATCAATATTTCGCTCTACTTTTAGAGCTTTTAAAGAAATTATTAATCACGCTTAGTCGAAATTATAAAATAACTAACTATTTTATTTTTACAACTAATTATAATGTGCAGACTATCATCCTGAGGAGTGAAATACTAGTATATGAATAAAAAAGATTGTTCATAATGCTGTTTTGACTAATTAAACAAAAAAACTCCTAAACGACGTACCTAACAAGTAGTCAATACTTTTTTTAAACTCTAGTTTACATTTTCTGTAATAATTAAATTGTATGTACTGAAATTCTCCAAGTCTTAAAAAAGCGGTCACCACGTGACGGTGTTCAATCCTCACCAATAAGTAGGCCCGTAGTGTTCTATAGGTATTGTAATGATATACACTGCTGCGTGTGTTAGAATCATTTTTAGAAAAAATTAAAGGATTACAATGGGTGAAAATAATTTAGATCTAATCAAATATAAAGTGGGAATGTGAATGGTTAATATGCAATCACAAAGTAATAGAGAATTTATAATTGAGTGGAAAAAGGCTACTTGAAAAACAGATGGATTCGAAAATAAGATATTTTATAAATTTGAGATTGAAAGGAATGACAAATACTTGATTGAAATAAATTAGAAATTTAGTAGGTTTAAATAAAATATGATAAGACTAGAGTGTATAAGGAGAAAAATTGATATCGTTAAGTAATTTGTTTCGATTATTGAGAAATAACAAATTTTGAAAATGTAGAAAAATAATTTGGTGCGATTAAAATAACCAAAATAACCCTGTGTTATTAATAAAATGTTTGGATAAAATTAGAAGGATAGTAATAAAATCTACGTGGTGAAGTAAAATGGAAATTTAAAAATACAAAGAAAGTTAAAGACATAAAACTAATAAAGATTACAAGTGAACAGATTCGCCTGGAGGCTGTAGAAATCAGGCGTCCGTTACGTTATTTTGCTGGTTCCATCCCTTATGTTAAGCGCAGAACTGAGACAGCAGTTTCCGCTTTAAGACAGCTTAGTCATGCCACTTAACGGGATGATAATTCGTCACTGTGTGAGATGCAGCCTCACATCCCTTAATTATTTATAGGCTTGGACCCACAGCGACGCAGTAAGTGAATCTAACAAGTAAATGCAGACTGGTTTATTACAAAAATAATTGTTCTATATATACAAACAAATTTGCTTAGATCATAGTAATATACAAAGTTCATTTCTAATAACAGGTGCAATGTATTATATTCAGTAGGTTAATTTACTAGTCTTGCAAAACAATACTCAGCGGTTTTGCTTCCGTGATATGATATGGACTCCATGAACTCGAGCGTCTTTTATGCTGAGCTGCGATTGTAGGCATTTAAACCTTGTCACGGCCTTGCGTAATTGTGTACGCGAAGCCGTGTAAAAATGCTGAGCGGCGACTGCGAGGTGTTTAAACTTGACTGTGAGTAGGTCGCCGCGCTTGCATAATGCAATATTGCGTTTTTGGTGGCTTTTAACTTTTAGAATGTTTCGTAAAATTTAAATGAATAATTATAAATTTATATCTGGTTAATCTGTTAAAGACAAGATTAAACATATTGCCAATTTTAAGCCACAAAAAAGCAAACCGATAAATTATATTGTTTCTTCGAGATTGAGCGTTTTGAGAGGATATTCTTCTGCCTGGGGTTGTGCGGGTGGTGGCTTCCTTCGTGTTATTCGTTGCCGAATGTAGTAGATAGCTCCTAGTAGGGCAGCGGTTCCCAAAAGGCTGCCTGTGACCCCAATAGACAGGTGAGAATGATGTCGGATGGCTTTCCAGGTGAAGTTTTTTATATGCTCCTGGAAATCTAACTGCGATGCTTGTAGGTCTTCGAAGTGGTCTGACTGAGTTAGTACAGGTTCCTCTGCGATTTCTGAAAATGAGTTTGTTGTGATTGGGTTGGTAATATTGATACTGATAGCCTTGGAGTATCCAGCCAGGATCTTGTATTTTCTGTTGTGCCTTGGGGTTAATGTATTCCTCGCAGTTTGGATGATGCAATCCGATGAAATTTGAATGACACCTGTAGTGTTGACGGTGACTTCTTCCCTGTTTCCACTACAAGTGATTGCTATGCGGGTTGGTTTACTGACTACAAATAGCCAGGTGTTTTCCATGTACAATTGTTTCCAAATAATGGACTGGATGCGATGTCTTCGTAGGAGACATTGACTGGTTTCTACTCGGTGATATATATCGTCAATGATGCAGTTTGGGTTGTTTTCAATTCCTTTAACTACCGTTGGACTGCAAACATAGGTAGTGGGAGAAATTTGTAGCTCTTCTTTGAATTCTTCATCTGTTTCGTGGAAGTACATTTGTAGGTTGTAATCCACAGCGAAGATTCCTTTCGGCACATCGATCATCCAGTAGGATCCATTGCTGATTTGGAGAGGAATTGGTGTCACTTTAATTAAGGAGTATTCCGTTTTTTCCACTATGATGAAATACCCTTGGACGTTGATGTAGATGTCGTCATGCCCAATGTCAACCTTTAGAATTGGCGTTGGTAATATCTCCAAATTTGGTGAAAGTTTACTGGTTGCATTAGCGAGGATCTGTTTAATTTGAGCAGGTGTTATTAGCTCGTACAGATTACCTTGCTGGAAGTGAACGTTTAAGATGTGAATATGGTAGTTGCACAGTTCGCTAATTACATTTGTGGCGACTTGGTACACACTGATGATGTGAATATTTAGTCGGTTGGAGTCGGTTGCTTTATACCATTTGTCCATGTTGTTAATGGCCCGGATTCCTTGGTTTAATTTTTCTTGGAAATGTTCCAGCTTCTTGTCGATTCGTTCTTCGGTCTCATTAAACCTGGAAAGTGCTGATAGCAAGAATTTGGATTGTTGACTGTCCATTTTTATTAGTTCCTGTTGATTCTTGTCTATCCTGTCTATATCTTGATAGACTTCATCGTTGACTCCAAAAATTGATGTTAATACTGTGCCAAGGACTCCTCTTTTTTCTCGTCTTGTTATTATTTCTTCCATACCATCTCTAATCCATTCCATATGCTTTTTCTGTTCCAGAAGATGATGCACCAGTGTCTTGCATAATGTGTCTTCGGACAGTTCTTTTGCAGAGTCGCAGAGATTGTCGAATTTGTCTACCATGTCTGTGACTGTTTCGAAGTCTTCTTCGATCTTCCCCCTCTCGAACTGGATTTCGATCCGGAATGTTCCTCTCTCAATCTTCCCGTGTCCAATGTGTTCTACATAGTACCCGCTGTCTGGTTTTTGGATATTAAATTCTGCTTTACTTAATGTATTGGTGGTAAGAAGGGTAAAGATGAGTAACAGCAGTTTCCATTTGGACGCGACAGATTTCCTTGGTGCTGGGGATGATCGTGTCTGGATAATGTTAGTTGAAATTTTATCTTCTGCCTCTGGTTCCTGCGATTCCTCGGTAGTTGCTGGTAATGGAATGATGCTGCCTATGGATCGTTTTAGCTGATGTCCTCCTGATTTCTGGAGCGTCACTACTCGTACTGATCCATCGGCTGCTGGATGAGTTGCAGTGACTCTTGCTAAAGGCCACTTACTAGGATTGATACTATCTTCTTTGATTAACACTAAATCTCCAACTTTAGTGTTCTCCAATGGTTTCTTCCATTTGTTTCGTTGCTGTAATCCATGAAGGTAGTCCGAGCTCCATGATTTCCAAAAATCTTGCTTGATCTTTTGGATTATCCTCCAACGATTCGATAGATTTGAAGATATTGGAGTGTTGATTGGGTCTGGTGGCGATATGATTTCCCTCCCTATTAGGAAATGGCCTTGCGTCAGAGCAGTTGTGTCCTCAATATCGTTGCCTTGTGGACATAGAGGACGTGAGTTTAGGCAGGCCTCAATTTGGCAGAGAAGAGTTGTTAACTCTTCAAAGGTGAGAGTAGCGTGGCCAATAGTTCTCTTCAGATGATGCTTCATTGATTTTACCCCTGCTTCCCATATCCCTCCGAAGTGAGGGGCTATTGGAGGGATGAAGTGCCATTGGGTACCACCGGTTGCTAAGGTTTCTTGGACAACTGGGCCTTCAATTGTTTGGCGGGTTTCCTTGTCCAACACTTTTCTTGCGCCAACGAAGTTTGTTCCGTTGTCGCTGTATAGGTGTGCACAGCGTCCTCTTCGGGCAGTAAACCTCCTGAAGACTGCTAGGAAGCTGTTGGTTGTCATGTCGCTGACGGCCTCTAGGTGGATTGCCTTGGTTGATAGACAGACAAAAACAGCAATGTACCCTTTGTGCGAAGAATGCCCTCTTCCCTTGGATGTTCGGATCTGTATTGGGCCGGCGTAGTCCACTCCGGAATGGAAGAATGGAGGAGTTGAATTCACTCTGGTTGATGGAAGATTTCCCATCAGTTGCTGTGCTGCCTCTGCTTTGTATCGTAGACATTGGAAACACTTCTGGATGCTGGAGCTGACTGCTTTCTTCGCGTTGATGATCCAATATTTTCTTCGGATATATGAGAGAGTGAGTTGGGTGCCACCGTGCAGCGTGCGTAGATGCGCCTCTTGGATTATTAGTTTGGAAATATGACTGGAGTACGGGAGTATGATTGGGTGTTTTTCATTGAAGGACAAGGTGGAATTTTCTAATCTTCCTCCAACACGGATTATTCCATGCTGATCGATGAAGGGATTGAGGTTGGCAAGCTTGTTACTGGAACTCACATATTTGTTCTGCCGGAGTTG
Source organism: Agriotes lineatus (assembly GCA_940337035.1). Lineage (NCBI taxonomy): Eukaryota > Metazoa > Arthropoda > Insecta > Coleoptera > Elateridae > Agriotes > Agriotes lineatus. Next base: position 36,305 of record CALNHX010003074.1, on the reverse strand, counting down.
AGATCCTGTTGCCCTCAAAATAGGATCACGTCCTTGGATGACCTTAACGAGTAGGAGGATGGTGTCGTCCATTTCCTTCACTGATAGGCATCCTGATTGAGTGGGAAGTCGCTTACACTTGTTGATGAATCTTCGGCAATGTGACATGACTCGTACCATTCTTGTTAGAGAAGAAAAACGATGAACGACTTCGTTCTCGTCTTGATGAATGGTAGTTTGATGCACAGTGTAACTTCTTGCTTCTTCCTCGGTGGTTGCGGTGTCTGGTTGACACGGCCATGAACTCTTGTTAACTAGCCAGCTCGGTCCGTCCCACCATAGGAGATGATTCTTTAGTTTTTCTGGACTAGTGCCTCGGGAGATGACGTCTGCAGGATTCTCTTCGGATTTGACGTGGTTCCAATGTTGAGCCGGAATTAGATTGTTGATTTCGGCTACTCGATTCGCGACGAACGTCTTCCATCGTACCGGGTCTCCTTTTATCCATCCTAATGTAACCATGGAGTCGGTCCAGGCGAAGATAGACACCTTAGGAAGGTCTAATGCTGCAATTACCCTTTGAAGTAGATTGGAAAGGAGTACTGCTGCGCAGAGTTCCAGTCTTGGTAATGTCGTCTTGGCTCGGGCTGGTGCCACCTTGGATTTGGCTATTAATAAGGATACCTTGACTTGGCCGGATGATGTGGTGACTCTGGTATAAATCGCGGCCCCGAAAGCTCTTTCGGAGGCGTCACAGAATCCATGCAGCTCTACTAGAGATTCCCTTTTCATAAACAACCACCTTGGTAAGGTAATTTCTTCCACTGCCTTGAGTTGAGACCTGAGCGTCTCCCATTTGCCTTGGATATTTTCAGACACTGGGTCATCCCATTTGATATTTTCGAGCCATAGTTCTTGGATGAGTAGCTTGGCAGTGATGATGACGGGTGCTAACCATCCCAATGGGTCGAAAATTTTGGCAACTTCGGATAGTATGGTGCGTTTGGTGGATTCCTGTTGCTTAACGTCTACCTTAAAACAGAAAACATCTTCATATGGAGACCAGTGAATGCCCAAGGACTTTTTTACGCCGTCTTCACTTATTTCGAGGTATGTTTGTTCCTTTAACTCTTCTGGGAGTTCTTGAATGATGGCTGACTCATTACTGCACCATTTATGTAGAGTAAAGCCTCCACGCTTTAGTAAGGAAATGAGCTGACCTTGTTGTTGGATCGCTTCTTCCACAGTGTCGGCCCCAGAAAGCACGTCGTCCACGTAGAAATCTTTCTTCACTGCTTCTGAAGCTAATGGAAATGAGACCTTTTCGTCCTGTGCGAGTTGATGCAAGGTTCGAATGGCAAGATAGGGAGCTGATGCGGTTCCATAAGTGACGGTGCACAGCTTATATTCCCTGATTGGCTGTGATTTGTCGAATCTCCATAGGACTCTTTGGTACTCCTGGTCTTGGTTGTTCATTCTGATTTGTCGGTACATTTTTTCAATGTCTGCAGAAAAAACAATCCTGTGTGTCCTCCATCGAAGTAGAATGTCGACCAGTTCTTGCTGAAGTTTAGGTCCAGCGTACATCATCTCATTTAAGGATTTTCCGTGAGAGGCCTTGCTAGAGGCATCGAAAACGACACGAAGCCTGGTTGATGAACTTGCTTCTCGGATGACGCCATGGTGGGGAATGTAATACTTGCCGTTATTCTCATCTTCCCTTGCCACCTTTTCCATATGTCCTAAATCCAAGTATTCTTGCATGAATTTCTTGTATTGGACTGCTAGATCTTGATCTTGTCCTAATTTCTTCTCCAGATGTATGAATCGTGCCAATGCTGAGAGTTTGGACCTTCCCATGTGTACTGGAGTTTGTTTGAATGGAATCCTTACTACGTATCTTCCATCTACGTCTCGCTGGACTGTGTCTGTGAATTTATTTTCACATACCTGATCATCTGGGGAAAGTTTCCTTTGAGGAGAAGCCTCTTCAATGTTCCAGAATTTCTGCAACTGCTCATCCTCTTCAATTTTGGCAACCATGGTGTTGACCTTAAGGCTGGTGGGAGGTCGTCTTCCCATGGTTCCTGATAAGATCCATCCCAATTCGGTATTCTGTCCTAGGATGCCATCTTTGGATTTCTTGATTCCTTCGAGAATTATTTGGGAATATTCTTCAGCGCCTAGAAGTATATCTATGGGGCCAGGTCGGTTGAAGGTTGGATCGGCGATGAAGACATGTTTCCAGGCGTCCATTTTTATGTTCGGAATGGGTGATGAAGGCATGGTTTTTGTAAGTTTGGGAAGTACCAGTAAAGTAACAGGTAAGGAAAATTTACTTGGAAATCTTGGCGTAATCAAACCTGTGATTTTCCATTTTGCGACTTTTGTTTCGCTGTTCCCAATTCCGGAGATTTCTGCTCGAACCTTGGTCCTGGGTAACGCTAATAATTCGGCTGCGGCTTCGGTGATGAAGGAACCTTGAGACCCTGGATCTATCAAGACCCTCAAGAGATGAGTCATCCCGGATGCTGCCTTAACTTGAACCGTTGCTGTGGCCAGTAGCACTTGGCTCTTCTTTGCGCCTAGGTTGGCGGCAATGATTGTGGGTTTTGGCTTCTTCTCTGGAGCGTTGGAGGTCTGCATGGCTGCTGCGTGAGAAAACGTCTTCATCTTCGGAGCAGGTATCGGCTTTGATGGCGGCTGTGCCTTGTGAAGCAGAGTATGGTGTGGAAAGCGGCAGATTTTGCAGTTATAATACGAACGACATTGTATATTAGAATCGTGTCGCAAACATCGAAAGCACAATCGGTAGGTTCTTACCACTTCTTGCTTTTCGTGGGTGGAGAGCCTCTGGAATTGACCACAGTTATCGATGTAATGGTCCCCATTGCACATCTTGCAGTTGAGATATCCGGCAGCGTAATTTTTCTGTGGCTTGTCCTGAGTTGGTTTTCGAGCTCCATCAATGGATTCCAAGGATTGGAACCGCATTTGTAAGAAGGCCATTAGAGTTTGGTGATCCTGAACTTCATTTGGGCACTGAAGCGATTGCTCATATAATTTGTTAGTTTCAGGATCCCATTTTCGAGTAATAACTCGGTTAATCCACGGACCCCAGCTGTCGGTGGAAATGCCCAAATTTTTGATTGCTTCCACACATTCCTTAGTGGAGTCATGCAATCTTTTCAACCCTTGGGCTGATTCCTTGGAGAGGACCGGCTGATCGAAGATGGTGTCTAGCAATTTGGTTAGAATAAGGCGATTATTTTGATACCTTTGTTGCAGCAAATTCCAAGCGGTGTTGTAGTTGGCTTGAGTCACTGCGAGATGCTGGATTAGTCGGCTGGGCTCTCCCTTGACATGCGTTTTTAAATACTGCATTTTGATGACATCATCCATGTTTTGGTTGTCATCTACTAATTTGGTGAATAGGTCCTTAAAAGTGGCCCATTCCTCATAATTTCCCTCGTATATGGGGATTTTAACTTGAGGAAGCGAGATGGCTGATGCTTGCTCGTTCCTTGTTGGTGCTTGTAACAAATTAATTAAATTTCGGTACCTGTCTTTCAACGTAGTAAATTCAGGACTGAAGTGCGTCTGGTTTGAATCCATCTCGTTAGACATGACTTCTTCGTCCATCTCGATCACCCGGTCCCATTCTTCCTTTAATTCCCTCTTTGTGATGGCGGGCCTTCCGAGTGCTTGTTCCAGTTCGGCGTCGTCCAAAGATTGCTTAAAATTCTGCATCCGAATCTGCAGTTTTCGGATACGAACCTTTTGCTCGGGATTTACAACTGTTTCCTCTCGCCTCCTAGTTTCAGAGGGGTCGGGATTTTCAGTTGCCTTTAAACAGCTCTGCAAATAACTTTTTGCTTCGCAGTAGATGGCTTTAATTTGTTCGTAATACCCTGTGGTAAAATAATTATGTGTAGGAATACTTAGCTGCACCATTTTGGCGTGATTTTTGGTCACGGCGTTCCAAGTTTCGTCCAGCGTCTTGTTTCGGCTGGCGATGTAAGCTTCTGTTTTTCGGCTGGCAGGGTCCTTTTTGCTGTTGGAAAATACCTGCGTGATCTTCTGGCCGAGTTCTTCTTGGGCGACAGCTAGCTGATTGAATTCCTCCATATTGTTTGCCATTTTCGGGGAACCGGGTGGGTTGGTAGATGTTGTTTTCTTCTCGGGATGTACCTCTTCTTAGTTGTAGACAGATCCGGCTCGAAGGACCATGAACAGATTCGCCTGGAGGCTGTAGAAATCAGGCGTCCGTTACGTTATTTTGCTGGTTCCATCCCTTATGTTAAGCGCAGAACTGAGACAGCCGTTTCCGCTTTAAGACAGCTTAGTCATGCCACTTAACGGGATGATAATTCGTCACTGTGTGAGATGCAGCCTCACATCCCTTAATTATTTATAGGCTTGGACCCACAGCGACGCAGTAAGTGAATCTAACAAGTAAATGCAGACTGGTTTATTACAAAAATAATTGTTCTATATATACAAACAAATTTGCTTAGATCATAGTAATATACAAAGTTCATTTCTAATAACAGGTGCAATGTATTATATTCAGTAGGTTAATTTACTAGTCTTGCAAAACAATACTCAGCGGTTTTGCTTCCGTGATATGATATGGACTCCATGAACTCGAGCGTCTTTTATGCTGAGCTGCGATTGTAGGCATTTAAACCTTGTCACGGCCTTGCGTAATTGTGTACGCGAAGCCGTGTAAAAATGCTGAGCGGCGACTGCGAGGTGTTTAAACTTGACTGTGAGTAGGTCGCCGCGCTTGCATAATGCAATATTGCGTTTTTGGTGGCTTTTAACTTTTAGAATGTTTCGTAAAATTTAAATGAATAATTATAAATTTATATCTGGTTAATCTGTTAAAGACAAGATTAAACAACAAGTATGTGGTAAAAACTAATGGCTAGCAAAATTAATCTAAAAAGGTGAATCATTGGAGAAGAATAATAAGTCAAGTTTATTGGAAAATGTCCATTTGACATAATACATTAATCAAATTGGGTTACGTCAAGCTGTGTGGTACTAAGGGAGAGCTCCAGAGGAGGATCATCGGTTAAAGAGGCATATTCCAGGAGGTTGGCAGATGCAGTATTGCAAGTAGGTGTCTGCAGATTTGGGCTGTTGGCTGCACACTGTGGGAACGGTTGAGTTCCTGATTTTGGACGATTGGGACGTTTGGTCTGTTCGTGGGGTCATCCATTGCGAGAAGAGCTTGAGAGTCGATTAATAGGCGGAGAGGAGCAGTTTGGTTGACTTCCTGAACGTTGTACTGATAAAGTGACAGGTGGATGATTTTAGTATTAAAGTCATAACTAGAAAAGGAAAACTTACTGTTTTAATATTGTTGTGTACAATTGTAACGATCTGGTATTTGTAATTTTGATTTCAAAGCTGTTTGACATATAGCTGACATAAGTTATATTGACTTATGGGAATGATAAATTAGAACACCAAATTTCAGAAATAAGCTATCTACATAAACGAATCCACCCCTGATTTTTAGGGAGCTTGCTCTAATAACAGTTACTGATTTTCTATATATGGAAGAGCAATTTTAATTTGATAAATTAAAATATAAGTTAAAAACAGATTAAGATCACGATAGCTGAAGGTAAATAGCAGATGTAAGGCGCTGCAACGTGGACATTAACACATCTGACGGCACAACGTGTGACAAATTAATAATCAAAAACAATAGCTCATTAACAAGTAAATAAAAACAGCTCAGGAGTTGTGATCCAGTGCAGTATATTTTAATCAAAACATTTATGTTTATTTTTCGTTGTTTTTTAATGTTTGTAATAAATATACAATGAGGGCCAAGATTTCCCTTCCCTCTAACTTTTAATTTGGTCAAAATATTTTAGTAAACTTTTAGAGCAATGAACTATACCAATTTAACATGTTTTAAAACCATTTAAGGATATGAAAAATTCACGATGGCCGTTCGACGCCATATTGAATTTGTTTTAAATGGAAAAGTGGGTCATTTTAATCAAATGTCGTATTAAGTTGCATCCATAGCTCTTGTTCAAAAATGCAGAAAAGCTATAACTAATAGGTGTTAATATATCAACGTACAAAAACGTATGCGCAGCAGTTATACACACCAAATGTGTTTTTTAAACTTCTTAGAGATAATTATTTGCTTGGTTCTCTAAATATTTGAAAAGATTTATAATACGTATATAGAAAACTATATAAACGAATTAATCAAAGCAATGCTCTTTGGTTCTATGACTACGATAAACTGTATTCTAAAATTCTCTACATAAATTGTTATAATGTGATTGTAATTTTTACTGTTTTGCTTATGGGCTATTGGTTGAATTTATAATACACACTTGAATAATTTAATTGCGATAACGAATTACTTCAAATGTTTTTTAAAACAAAGACAAAACATTCTGAAAGGTGTGTATTGTATAAAATGTTTGATGTTTTACATAATCAATAGAATTTCACTTTTTTGTGTGCATAGTTGTTAATAAATACAACTTAAAAAAGTAATACCAAAATGTTTATTAAACAAAAATGCGGTACGAGTATTTGTTTATTTAAAAAGTGCAAAAGTGTAATCTTTTATAGTACTTAAACCATTTCAAATTCATTTATGTTTTTTTTTGTTATAACATAGACAAGAAGTTTTTGTTAACATTACCTAAATAAATATTAAAGCAATTATACTTAATGGATACTAAAACCAAAGCATAAAGAAACTTATCACTTTGTTTTTTTAGTTTTCAGGTGTTTTTACCAAATTAAATTATCGACACCTTACAATGGAAAAAGACAGAAGTAAACGAACTGTATATTTGTTACTAATTTTAAGCTTGTAGGGACTAATAAAATTATTAGATAAAATTAAGATGTGATTGTAATATTTATTACATGTTTAAATTATTAGTTTATACCATTGGTATTAAATACAAGTAAAATTAATGTTATAGTGGCTTGGAAAACTATTTATATACATTTGAAAATTCAACTTACAATAAATTTAATTTAATGATACTGGTTTACTATATTATGATAAATAATAATGGAACACCCTCGTTTTGCTGCGTAGTATTATGGTGATATGCTTTGACACCATGATAAATCTTTTGAGACAAAAACCACCCCTACAAGCAAGCACGCACGCACGCACGCACCCACGCACGCGCACACGCACCCACCCACCAACCTACCCATACGAGGGACGTTCAAAATGGAATTGTCCAGTTAGCTTGTGCAGTACAAGGCATAACCAAAAATTAAATACAAGGGCTTAGATGAGAGATCAGAAAGAGTTACGATCTATATAAGGGTAGTGAACGGAAACACTCACCAATTCTTAGTTTAATTTTTTTTATTGTAAAACATATCTTGATACTAAGAGAGCAAGTAATATTTTTTATATTAGTTAAAATTAGTATGTTTAAATAAAAAGTTAACTAGAGAAGGTTATAATAAATAGAATAAAGCCTTTTTATGTCGGTTTTGTAATTCATAGAATATGTTTTATTTCTGTCATTTCATAGATTAGGCGTTTTTGTAAATAATTTTCTCTTGGCAATATTTTAGGGGAGAATAAATTAAAATTATGGTAATTATCATCAGCATGGTCAGAGAGAGCATAATTTGGTTTATTTAGGATTTAAATTTTAGTTTTTATAAAAATTTTATATTAAGATATTCTTTTTTACTTCCTTTTACAAAAATTCGAAATTGAGTGTTCAACAGATCTTCACGTTTTAGAGTCCCCTGAACCCAAAAACGTATTTTTTTCATTGGTCTGCCTGTGTGTCTGTCTGTGAACAGAATATCTCAAAAACGAAAAAAGGTATGGCGTTGAAACTTCATATATAAGTTTTGTGTACTATGTAGATGCAACAGCAAGCCATTGAAGAAAAACACATAACCGGAAGCAGATGTTTACTCTTGTGATTTTTCAGTTATTTTCGATTTTTTAAAAAACGGCTGTAAATATTTTTTCAAACTTCTCATTTTTATTACATTTTTAATGTGTATTGATGTGAGATAGGTGATTTTCCAGTTGAATACTTCTAAAATGGGTTTCTTTTGTTTTTTTCTATTTTTCTATTAACTCCTATTTTAAATAGAACATCCGGTATATTATTACATTTTTTAATTCAGCTTAAAATTCTAGAGAAAATTTGTCTCTTGAACTAACGCTCTATTTTGTACCGTTTTTGTAGAATTTGTAATTTTTGATAAATGCTTAAGAATTTAAAATAAAATTTTTGGCTAATTATAAGATCACTGTAAAAGGAAGTTGTGTGCGTGTATCACACCAGATTTTTTTTCTATGTATTTGACATTACAGTTATAACAATTGATTTGGTAAACAATATTTGATTCTGATTGAAGTTTTGTTTTATCTTGTAAAAAAATTTATTTCCAATTGTATGGTAAGAGGTACTAATGGGCTTATTCGAATCAAAAATAACCGGTTATCCGGTTATTGAAATAACCTGTGTAACTCGGTTTTCGTTCCAAGTATTCGGATGAAAAATAACCTCATCCTAATACGTACTACATGCCGCGTCTCAGCGACCTGCGACTGATCGAAATTCTGTAAATAATACGTCATTCATAACTCATATAACCTTTTCTACGTATGTACTTGATTGACCCAAGTGAGGCTCGCGGCTGCTTGTTGATGTTATTAAGACATTTGAGACTCCCAGTCGACGAGTTAAATTTATGGGGCCGTTCCTATTAAAGATAACGGTCTGCTGTGTATGAGATTTGCCGAAGCTGTGTTGGTATTAATTTATAACGGCCTAAATTTTTGCTTCGAAACGCAGTTTATTATGCCTAATAAGGGATAAACAGAAAGCGAAATAAGATTTTCCAATATCGTAACAGATTTATATTTAATTTTTAATAACGGAGCAGTCGGGACAAGAAGTGGATTTCGATGTTGAACATTTTAAGTGTTCGTCCTTAGAACCGCGGAAGGTTGAACGTAGATAAATTATGGATTCTAAAATATACCGGTATGATGTGCAAGCGAAAAGGGAAGGGTGCCTACTAGAGAATGTTAGGAACTAAAAATAGATTCAATAGATACTTTGTATTCGCATATTTATAATTTCTTTATGATTAGTATTGAAATAGCTATTCTCAATGGTTTAAACTCCTTAGAAATCAAATAAAAATCATTTATACAATTATTATAATTAACGATTAACTGAGTTCCTCTGCTATCTGCAAGTTACGATGCCGATGCAGATGACGGTGAACCGCCAACCGGCAAACCGGCTGACTTAATCGAAACGAATCGAGAGCCAAAATTGATTCGAATGATTGTTCAAATAATCAATCGGTTATTAATATGATTTGAATGCAAATAATTCGGTTATGAAAATTGTCCAGTTATGCCCATCACTAGTAAGAGGCATTCAAATTATTGTTTGTTATTAATATTTCACTTAATTGTAGTGATAGTTTTGGTATATATGGAATTGAAATGTAAAATACAATTGAAAATTCACATAACAATGATAATTTTTAGTCAACGTGAATTATACTAAGCTCGACGTCAATTCAAATTAAAAATTAAAATGTTCATATCAAAGTTCAAGTCTGATAATTGAATCAGCAGTTCCATATGCATTAAATTACAGTTGAGGTAGTAAATAAACCTAATTTCATGCAAGAACTCTGGAAGAAAAAAGTTAATTACCAATTTAGACAGGGCCGTAGCTACAAGCTTGGGGGCCCTGGGGCAACAAATAATTATGGGCCCCCCCCTGTTATCGTCCCCTTTACCTCTACATCACTTTCATTTAGTAAGACTTTTTTAATAGGGTTACCATTTGGTGTTTTTTTTTCTGTTAAGATAGAAGAATGGGTATTTAAAACAGACAAAACACAGATTTACTTCACATTGAGTTTAATATAAAACTGTATTTAACGTTTAAACAGGCTAAGTTTAGCTCAAAACTTTTTAAAGACAATTTCGTAAAAAAACTTTCTGTCTTCGGGGGTCCCTATGTTCGGGGGCCCTGAATTTGGATCAGCACTAATTTCTAGAATTTTCAGAATTAGTTAGCTAATAAAAATTTAGTTACCGATAAATCCTGATTAATTAATTTCTGCTAAAAGTCGTTAAAATGATAATAATTTATTAATTTGGCGTTTTACTTTGATAAGTAAATTGCGAAGTCATTCTCCCAATGCAAAGTTGGAACTTTAAACTCAAAACAGGAGCAGCGAGTGCGAAGGTATGTTAATGATAATGCGTCATATGTGTAAACATTGGGTTGCTGTGTGATTACGGGGCAAGCCTACTCTCGTTACAATTTCTTGTTATCATTTTGAACGCCTCTGCCTTTATAAATCGTACGTGCAGAAAATGCTGTAACGGTCAAATATATTTTTTTAATTGCAACAGATAAAAAATAGCGAGTTTGGTTTATAAATTAAGTACCTGTATCAACCTAACTTTTAAAATAGGAACGACTGCAACTGTTTGTTTTATAAAAAATTGTTGGTACCGGTACCCGCTCTTCGTTACTTTTCGTATTTTTGCCTAATTTAAAAAGAAAACTTACCCAGGGTTTAATTCACTGTGCTGCGGCAACTTTAAAAGTAACTCTCAACACCTGCGGCCACGTACAACTGACCACCGACGTAATAGCGGCACAGCAACATAATCTCTAAGGTGGTTGGCCTTGACATTCTACTTTCTTCGTTCTGGATGCTGGCCGTGTGCTTAGATGCAATTTCTTTTGATAAGAACATTCTTATTTCAAATTTGGCTATCTCTAGCTACATGTGGAAAAGTTTTAACCCTTCAGTTGAAGGGTTTACACCGTTTAACGAGTTGGTCTAGCCTTTAGCTAGGGGGGGTGCCAGAAGGTGACTGGAACCTCCTGGAAAGAATTGAGCATCCCCTAGTATTTCCAATATTAGAACCTTATTAAAACATTTTTTTTCGTAGTTTAGTTTTTTTTTGTTAATTAGTCAAAACAGCACTATGAACAATCCTCTTTATTCAATTTTATTTAACAATTTCGCTCTACTTTGGGAGCTCCTTAAAAAACAATGCATGTTGCTAAGTAATTAATGTATAACAACTAATTATATGTTATTCAGCCAATATACTATCTTCACAATCTCATCCTGAAGAAGCTCTTAAAGTAGAGTGAAATATTGATGTTTGAATAACGAAGATTGTTCATAGTGCTGTTTTGGCGTATTAAGAAAAAAACTCCTATATTAGATACGCACCTAACAAGTGCTCCATACTCCCTTTAAATTTTATTTTAAATTTTTCTGCAAGGTAGAATGAGGTTACAGATTATACAGATTATACATACAATTAAATTGTACTGGAATTATCCAGGTCTTAAAAACGCCGTCACCAATCAATGGGTAGTCCAGTAGGGTTCTATAGGTATATTTTAATAAAATATTTGTTATGCTTATTTTTTGTCGTGATTTTAATGTTTGAAATAAATATTGAGTGAAGACCAAAATCTCGCCCCTCTAACTTTTGAATTCGTGAAGATATTGATAAGGTTAATGCTTCACGTTGTGTTACCTATGAGTATATGTCTATAATTATATTTTAGTCAATTTCAGTTGCCCCATTTATTTAATTTGGATATTCAAAATTATTTTTCCGGCTAGCTCCTGAAAATGCACTTGGCTGAAAATCAGACTGGATTCCTTTTATCTACAGTAGATTGCTTATTCTGAAATATGTTTCGATTTTAATTATGACAATTCAAAAACCTCTAAGTCAAACCAACTTCAATCTCAAATACTTGATTGTTACATTTGTTATAGGACAATCTCAAATAGTAAGTATTTCCTTAATAATGAATTCACTTTGAATCTGTATTTTATTTCAGTTCTTATTTAATACCTAGACTCATTTACCTTTTATTTGAACTTATCACTCTCTTCTGCAGAAACCAACCCGTTCTACTCTGCTACTGATCACAACCGCTCCTCTCAAAACCACGGTGAAGACCTCCACTGACAACCAAACTGTTAAACTGCCCAGAATTAGGAACTGACTTAACCCAGAGAAAAACTAGTTTGCATAAGGAGTCAGCCCATACAGCATGGATCCAAATAGACCCCAGTCGTAGTTGTTTCTCTTATTAAATCCAAACCACTCTCCTGAAGTACGCTACAGCTCAGCGCCAAGGATCTCGACCAAGGACAAGACACCAGACCTCAATTTACAAGCCCCATAAACATGCTCATTCTGCCAACTACTTCCCTGCGGCTCTCCTTCTGTGTAAATAGCTCATTGTAATCCAACTCAATCGACGCATAATGTCAAATGTAATTCCACAATAAACTTAATTCAGTATCTCTTTCTTTTTATTTTCTTCTGTCGATTAGCACTGCTTTAGTTTAGTATTCCCACCATATTTGTAATCTTCCTCCATTTAGTATGTTCATCTTATTTTTGACGTTTCCTTGTATTTCACCCCGTGAATTTTGTATTAACTGCAACTCTTTTATGCTCCAAAGATTTTTAACTTTTCCAAAAGGGTTTATTTTAATAATTTATAGTTACAAAAATCGATCACATCTTTTCATTTTTAAATTTATTATATCAATAATAAAAACAAACTCCTTAACAATATTGCGTATTTTCTCCATCCAACACTTTCTAAAAGCTTTATTCTGATTTCTACCCACTATGTGTAATAGCCTATCTCGAAAAGTATTTGCCATCATTTTCCAATTTCATATTTAGATATTACATTAAGTTAGAATCCTTCTGTTTCTCAATCAGCCTCATACTATTAAATTATAAATTCTATTTTCTTTCTTTACTAAATGTATATTAATAATTTAAATACCCAATTCATATTCAAATTGATCTTTATTATATTTAATTACTGTAGTCTTTTAATCATATTTTAAACTAATACCCCTGTATCCATATCATAACAATATTTTAGTAAAATTTTAGAGTGATGCAAGGGCAAATCTGCAAATTTCGGGAAAGTACCATAAACACACAAACTATTCAGAAAGACATTGCTTTATTGCTTTTAAAGGTATTCAGTATTAAGTTCAATGACATACACTCCTTTATTTGTCTAATTTTAAATTTTGATGTAGTAACCAGTACAACGATCTTTATAAAGTAGTTTACTGGTTAATTAGTCTCTTCTCCAACGTGGTGTGTTTTTAATACAATTTCTATCTCGTCTTTAATGTTTATATGTTAAACTCATTTTAACATGTGCTTCGACTACCTATATATTGTTATGGATTGTTAGACAATCGCCAAGTCAATTTACTATTAGGCAAACAACCCAATACTGAGGGCACTTATATTAAATTTTAAAAATACAAAACTTGCCTGTCAGTATTTTAAGCTAACTAAAATGAAACGTATTTATTACTCTCCAATAAAATGGTTAATTGCCCCGTTCTATATTTTATCAAATTGCAATAATCCTATGGGCTTGCTCCGGCAAAACACAAGACTGATATCTCAGGTTAGGTTCAAATTTGAATTTTATATTAAAAGAATTCTGTAGAATATTTAGCTCAGAGGAGCTCAAATACTCAAAATTTCAGTACAACTGCCCTACTCACTTCAATAATTTATATCCTCACAAAATTGATTTACACCCAAAAGGTTCGAGGGTGCATAAAGCGTTTTATTTTGATATTCAAAAGCGAAATTTGCAAGGAAACCACAGGTAAACTGAATCGAATCTCCCGCCTAGCAACATCTAACATGGTTTTGTTTCAGGTTGTGAGGTAAAAACGACGCGCTACTATCTTTTGTCTTGGCTTCCTGTGAAAACTGCAAATCCTGGCATAAATCGCATTTACTAGTGACGCCACGGGATTTTCTGGAACTTGGACGTATCTGAATGCTCGGAAACACGATAAATCTATTCAGCAAGGTGTGTTCAGTCCAGTGGCCTTCCGGACTCCAACCACATAAAACCCTGCCAAATCATACCTTTTAAAATATCGCCGACCTTGCCTCTGGAGTTGCTGCGGGTGACGCCAACGCCCTTATTTGCTGGAAGTCGCTTTCTTGGCACTAAATCTTCTTCTCGGATATTGTTACACCTCTTCCCGACCTGGAGGACTTGAGCTCCCTGGCTTCTGATGTTGGAATGGACTGGTAAGCAGTTTGAAATTTCCAGGTTGTGGGAGCCGAACCCACGCCGATCTTGGCTTGCATAATTTTATAAACTTTTTCGGTGGAGAAACTTTTAATAACACTTCCACTTATGCCCGGTGACTTATAGAATAACTTTGTACACTTTTTAGACTTTGCAAATAACTTCTATTATATAAAAACACCAAAAATTAGGAGCATCATTTTCCCACAGGTTGACATTACAGGGATTATTTTCAATTTTTTTAACAAAAACCATCACGTTACTTAATAACCGCTATCTAATATTGTCCAAAGCAAATACGTTTTGGTTACAATTTCACATAACAGAATAAAATTTGATTAACATGTTTGTTGCTTAAAACTAAAAATTTTCTTTATTTCTTATACATAAAAATTGTCCTTTCTTGACACAAAATGTTATTTATCACTGCTCTGCTATGAACACTTAGTTTTAAATTGTACTGGCACTTGAGTTCAATATTAACCACGTCACTAATTATTCTTCATTTCTGTTGCCCTCGTTCTGCATTACTCTTTGAAAATTCTATCTTATCTTGCTTTGATTTCCATCTACCTTTCAGCTTGCTTGCTTTTCACTGGCCCGTACGTTTACTAATAACCCTATGCTCATATTCATTATGCACATAACCAACCTTTTGAATAATTTACTTACATTTGGTTAGGCTTCAAATATGCTCAAACCTATCATATTACTTATATTACACTAGCCATCTTAAATCTTTCTTTTACTCAAACTTCAAATTCAATCCTTCCGAAACCTGCTTTTCTTATGCTAGCATGTATCCCTCTAATTATGCTTCTTGCATCTCACTTCCAATGAATTTAATAACTTCAACTACTGTCTAGATTGCAATTAAACAAAATATTTCAATTATGTGCTTTAATTGACTTTGTTTAATATTTCTTTATGAATACTAAATTAAATTGCGAGCATTAAACCATCTCAATATTAATGAAGACTATTTAGTTTTATTGCTTCATATGGAGACATCTCCCCATGACGGATCACCTTCCCATCCTTTCAATACACTTTTTCATCCTTTGAAACCGCTTATCAAAGCACTTATTCCACTCAGAAGAAGGTATACCAGAAATGATGTTTTTATATGCTTCCACCGCTTCTTCAGGAGATTGAAATCGTTCGCCACGCATTCTATCCTTGATTTTTTGGAAGGTAAAGAAGTTATTTGGACTCAAGTCAGGACTATATGCTGTGTGCTGTATTAGTCCGATGTTAGTCCTTGTTACCGGAAAATGCATCGAATACAATTAATTGAAACGCAGTTCATCAAAACAAAAATTCATGGAAATTCTGTATTGTAGGAATTTCATCAGGTTTTTTGAGGATAATATACTTAGTTCCTTTTAATGTGGTTTGAGTTTATTTATACTGGACAAATCCATCTGAACTATCCTTCACACTTTATCAAAGCTAAGGACTTGCAGCATGTCGAGGAAATGTTTAGAAATTTTTTGTAATTGTTTAAATAATTGTAAAGGTCTGGAAAATATTTATTTGCCATTTGGTTTTTTTTTTTTGGTTTTAGCTTTATTATTTTTTCAACTGATATTGTAAATAATACGTTTTGCGTGCATATCTTGTAATGAGTGCCCACTCCAATATACATAAATATTATGGGAATATCACAACAAATACCAAAATTAATCAGAATTATTGCGCTCATTTCAGAACTTACTGAAAATATTCTGAATTGTATTATTAATTTGCAAAAATAAATGGTATTTTGAATGTTTTAGATTTTATGCATTGGCAACGACATTCAAAATAAATGCGCCGGCTAGCATATGAAAAACTCAAATGCCAGGGTTAGGTTGTAACATCCAGTATGAAATTTACTCTCAAGTATGACCTTTACAAAGGTATAGTAAATGCCCACCCAGTACAAGAAACCTCTAATATTGAAGTGTAAACAGAGATGTTGAAGACCCCAGAATTTCAGTGTAAATGATAGCAAATCTACCTATAATTAAATTTCACTTTAGGTAATAAATAGCAATGTAATTTAATGAATCAAGTAGTCTGGACTAATCTGTATACGTCATAAGATGACGCCAACCTTCTCTTGTTTTCGATGCTGGTCGACGTCTTCTCCGAATCCAGCAGAATTTTGTGACGCCACCCGCTCTAATTTCTTTCTGGACGTTACCCTTCGACTGGAACCTCTTTCTGGATCTCGTCTGATGGCCATTTCAAAGCCCCTTTCTATTTCAAATCAAGCTCGAAAAGTGAACTTGGTTTATGGATTACAAAACCAAAAAAGGTTACTTTCGTAATTATGTTCTGGAATGCTCCTGGCTGCCCCTGTCTGCTTCTAAACCACAAGGAAGGCCTAATCTACACAGCTCACACTATTATCAGCTTGCCGCTGCCTCAAAACTGGTCGAAATCAAGGCCCTGAAGTTATACTCAAGTAGGCGAAACTTCCAATTCAATTTTCTCTGGGATGGAACATTATAACTTAGTGACAATACACAGAAATGGACTCTGGACACTGGTGATTATTAAAACCAACACTTGGACTCGGATAATTAATTTTACTTCTTTTTACTATAAAGGAAGTATTGGATTCACCCCAAAAATTCGAAATTGAGTTTTCAACAGATCTTCACGTTTTAGAGTCCCCTGATCCCAAAAAACATATTTTTTTTCATTGGTCTGTCTGTGTGTCTGTCTGTCTGTCTGTCTGTGTGTCTGTCTGTGAACAGAATATCTCAAAAATGAAAAGAGGCATGGCGTTGAAACTTCATATATAAGTTTTGTGTACTATGTAGATGAGACAGCAAGCTTTTGAAGAAAATTTCATAACCGGAAGTAGGTATTTACTCTTGTGATTTTTCAGTTTTTTCGATTTTTTCAAAAACCGCTCTAACGATTTTTTTTAAACTTTACATTTTTCTTACATTTTTAATTCGTATTGATGTGAGGTAGGTGATTTTTCCGTTGAATACTTCTAAAGTGGGTTTCTTTTGTTCTTTTTTTCAATTTTTTTTATTAACTCCTATTTTAAATAAAACACCCGGTATATTATTACATTTTTGAATTTACCTTAAAATTCTAGAGAAAATTTGTCTCTTCAACTAACACTCGATTTTGTACCGTTTTTGTAGAATTTGTAATTTTTGAAAATTTTTAACAAATGCTTAAAAATTTAAAATTAAATTTTTTACTAATTATAAGATCACTGTAAAAGGAAGTTGTGTGAGTGTATCACACCAGATTTTTAATACACAAAATTAACCAACTTTCGCGAGCCAATCTTTACAAAACAGCTTCTTGCTTAGTTTCGCTAATAAAAAATGACAATTGAGCATCTATTATGCAAATTACATGTTACAATTGTTTTCAAGTAAGTTTGTACAATGTTTTCGTAATAACTTAAATGTTTATGCATAACGGTCAATTTTGAGCACTATAACCTCACTTGTGTTTGCTTTTTTCTACTTTATTTTTAATAGACACTGGTCTCACAAGTTTAATTAGCACTGCACTGTTGACTTCCTTTTATTTAGGTTGCCTTTCCATGCTCTTTGCATTTTATGTCGTTTTTACATCGCTTTTCACCCTTCAGTTGCATTACCGATTGTTTTCATAATAATTTTACTACTGAACGCTGCAAAAAGCGTTTGTAAAGCCTCAAAACACCTCTGTATTTAATCAAAATCATACTCTTGTCTTGACAAACAATATTTAATCTGTCAGTCACCATAAATTAGATGCATCCGCTATAACGAGCACAAATATTGAATCATAAGATGAACGCAACCCTTCTCGATACTGTTCTATTCAAATGCTAACTTCTGCTAATTAAATTACAGTTACTGCTGATCATATCTTGTGTAATTACTAATGTTTAATAATGACCTGTTGTTGCGATAAACAAAATACCAATTTTGGGACTATTTGAATCCTTCTTTCATGTTCGTGAGTTAATTAGTTATGCAACTAGAATTGCTGTAAGAAATATTCCCTTACAATATGTATATATGTACATTTTATAAAATCTTGTGTTGTGTGCTATTCTACACAAGAAATCGAGGATATTTTCTTGTTTATAATATTCAATCAGCCGTATCATTCTCTTTGTACAATCCCTGCATTTCTCAAATCAAAACAAATTTTAAAAAATTAATATGTAATTATCCTTAAAAAAATTGATGAAATTCCTAAAATACGAAATTTCGATGAATTTCCTTTCGATGAATTGTGTTTCGATAAACTGCATTTCGAATTTTTGTCCTTTCGATGAATTGCTTGTTTCGATGAATTGCGGTTTTATTAATTGTATTCGATGAATTGTGTTATGATGAATTGTTTTCGACGAATTTACCTAGACCCCTTAATTCTAAACAAATATTCGACTCTTTGCTAAGCAATGCGCACGGTCATGGTGCAAGATTATTCGGCTTTTGGAATTGGTTTTGCGAATTTCAGAAATAACTGTGGGCAAACAAATGGTTTCAATCATCATTAACAGTTTTTTGACCCTGAAGACGTATGGTTGTAACATGACCCGATTTGGAGACAAATGAAGCTATAATTTTTTTTTAAACAGTGCGAAAAGGAACAGATTTTGTTGGTTTTTGTTCGTTTTGAAACACCCAAATAGCCGACTGACCTTTTCTTTCGAGTTGTAGGAATAAATCTAGGTTTTATTTCCCGACGTGATGTTATAACTATATGTGATTTGAGGTTCGTCAAATAGTGTTGAGTCCAACGTAAACATAGCTTCCTCACATCCAAATAGTCGTACAAAATTGAGTGTATTTGACCCCTACCCAGGACAGCGCCAGCATCAATGGCCGCCTGTGTGCAGAGCCAAATTTGCGGCCCCAAAATTTACATTTTTGTTGTAAAATATAAATTTTATGTAGTACATACCTAGTTTAACGGTAACAAATCAAATTAATTTAAGTTAAAAACAGAAATTTTAAAAAAGTTTTATTAACAATAAAATTTACAAAAAAAAAGTGGAATAAAATTAATAAAAAAACAACAAAATTTTAGAAAATTATAAAAAAGCAACTTTCCTAGCTTTTTTCTCCGCAAATTCTTTAATTACTAATTCTAAATCGATGGAATCCATCGTGTCGCTTTCTATTGCTATTATAGACAGATTATTTAATCTGTTTTGTGGCATTGTGGATCGCATATAATTTTTAATAATTTTTAGTTTGGAGAAAGACCTCTCACCAGACGCAACTGAAACTGGTAACGTGAGTAATATTCTAAGAGCTATTGACATATTTGGAAATGATGCTATGAGCTGATTTTCAAAAGTATATTCAAAAATGGACTGGGGCTCTAACTGATGCTTTTCAGCTGAAGTAGGTTTAAGATGTAATTTTAAAGATTTTATCATCTCTTCAAATAATTCTATTCCATCTACATCTGATTCCTTTCTAGAATCATCAGTTAGATGAAGATGTAAATCTTTACAACATTGTAATAGCTCGTTTTCCGTTAAATCAAGCATATTATAGAGAAATCCAAACATAGTATCATATCTTGTTATTCCCTCAAATCTCTGTCTTAAAGACGATACAGTAGTTCGATCTAATATATTAAAGTAAACGTTAACTTTATAATAATTTTTTGGATCAATAATTGGTTCATCACTGTGTTCATAATCAAATTGTCTGGGTTTTCTTCGTGGTCTAACAGACTGAACAGCAGGGAAATTAGGTTCAATACCGAGTTCATCCGCAAGTGTATTAGCGTCAGTAAGAACATTATTGAATTCTTCATCTGATCGAAGAGCTAAGAAAAAATCTAACAAATTTTTAAAATGCTCTAACCAAGTTTTTATATTTATAGTAGGATTTTGCATCATCGTGCTCAAAACATTAATTTTGATTAAAATATTGTACCAAATAATTGTTGCGCACAAACATTTATAACTCTGAATTTTTAATGCCAAAGGTTTGGCTTGATGTGAAGCACTGTGGTCTTGTACGGATAAACGATCTTCAATTACTTCTACCAATGCATCATATATTTGCCCAATTTGGTAACGCAGGGGCTTAACAGCGTCTATTCTACTAGACCACAGTGTATCACTAAGTGGTTTTAAATTTAAATTTGTTGTGTGTTTTTTCAGAATTGACCATCTTTTACCGACGCAGAAAAAAAAACAAATAATTCTTGAACTATATCAAAATAACCAGAAGTCTCAAAAGAAACTTTAGCAGCATCGTTCACTACTAAATTTAATGTATGGGCTGTGCACGGCACAAAAAATGCTCATTGATTTATTTCTAATTTTTTTTTTGCAAACCATTATGTTTGCCGCGCATATTTGCCCCATTATCGTACCCTTGGC
Organism: Agriotes lineatus; assembly: GCA_940337035.1. Classification (NCBI taxonomy): domain Eukaryota; kingdom Metazoa; phylum Arthropoda; class Insecta; order Coleoptera; family Elateridae; genus Agriotes; species Agriotes lineatus. Next base: position 15,806 of record CALNHX010003074.1, on the reverse strand, counting down.
CACGCATGTCGTAAATATTTAAATTCAACTTTGAAAGTAAATTCATTAAACATTCACTTAAACCCACTCCAGTTGAATCATTAATAGGACAAAATTCTATAAAATGCTCGCGTATTTCAATTTTTTTTTGAGGACTCATTCAACATTGTAAATCTAAAAATTATAGTCATTTGTTGGATATGACTAATATCCGGTGTACAGTCAAGAATGATAGAATAGTATTTACATTTTCTAATTAAATCCAAAATATTATTTCTAATTTTGTTACCAGTGACATCTATTATTTCATTCTGAATTTTGTCCCTAAATAATTTACCATTCGTGTTTCATCTTTTTGTGACTTTTGAGTCCGAAGCACATGTTCTGACATAACAGAATCAAATTTTGAGGTCATCTCAACAGCTTTTAAAAATTGCCGTTATTGCTTTCAAATAATTTATTAGATTGCCCGCTTAAAGCAAGACACTGTCGTGACAAATATTGTATTATTAAAATTATTCTCTCAATCACAGCATGCCAGTGCTTTGCTTCTGCATCCAACAAACGTAGTTGCGTCTGGTTTACAGTTTGTTCTTTTGATAACAATTTTATAACTTCTAACTGATTTTAACATTTGCATTGTGAGTATCATTTTTTGGTGCCTTGAAATCAATAGTGACAAATGCTGCCAGTCAGAACCACCTTCCTTTTGCGAAAAATTGTTTTTAATTTTGCCAAATATTGTACAACAAAAGCAATAAACTGCATTATTTTTTATTGAATAAACTAACCACGGTCTATTAATTTCTTCTTCATTTGGAAGAGAACGGTAGAATATTTTTTCGAAAACCTTCGACCATTTTCATTAGTTGGGAAATTAAATTGCGTTACCTGAACAGGCCCTCTTTCTGCAAAAATTTTTGTTAATGTTGTTGATATTATCTCAGGCCACTCTCCAGGATCATCTGAGGTTGCTGTGTCCTGCTGCGACTGCTGTGAATCTGATGAGCAGCCAAATTTTTTTGATTCAGAAAGCCTTGATGAGGATGACGTGCTGGCTTCTTCAGCGTCACCAACTTCTCTTCTCTCTGGTTTTGGAGACTCCGAGTCAGATGAAGTCACCTTCTCTTCCCCAGATTCGGAATCTTCCCTCATAATTTCCATTTCGACTTCTTGGCCACACGGCTCATTAAGTGGCCCGGAAAGAGAACTAGAGCTTGATTCTAATGCTGCCGCTGACACATTTTCTGGCTTCAAATATTTTTCTAAAGTATTGGCCAGTTTTTTCTTTTCTTCTTTTTTGTAGACTTTGTTTTCGATACTCAAAACCCGACAGCCTTTTCGTTTTTCTGTTCTAGAAAAATTATAACAATTTTATTACTTAATACAATTTAAGAATATGTAGGTAACTATCTCTGTATTGATTGATATATGATTGATATGTATGTAGGTACTTACCATATTTGTAACTTTTCTTCAACTTTCTTCAAAACACAATCACTAACAAAATTAATTTTCTCTACTCGATCTTCTCTGCAGCCAATTCAAAAATTAAATGACCAAATGATTATCAGTGCACCCATATTACCACAGCATTAATGTAAGCATCATATAATATTATATTTCTTAAAATCAGCTTTAAAACAATTAGGTACTTACCGACAAAAGAGATCGCCGACACCCCGATCAAAAATAATATAAATACCTACTTCATAAATACGATATGTTTCACAGTCAATAAAAGCCGCCAGCCGCCAGTTTTCTGAAAAGTCACGTTTTGTTGCTTCTGATAAATATCCGGCTTTTTTGTAATCATTGCATAAAGATGCATGGAAAGCGTTCCTTCAAGTTGGCTTCGTTTAACAGTTAGCCGCCACGGAGTAAAAACTAACTTCGAGAATTTACATAAACAATAATCCATGTAACCATATTATCAGGTGTTCATTTACACAATAAACATTTTTTATACCTATATAGGTACATATTTTTGAACTTCTAAAATTTGTAAAGTAAAAAAAATTTTACATTTTTTTTTGTAAATTGTATATAATTTTTAAACCTTTTTGGCCGCCCCTGAATTTGGCCGCCCATGTGCGGTGCACACATTGCACACTGGCTTGGCGCGGCCCTGCTCCTACCTATGCCTAAGATTCACTGTATCTCGTCATACGTTACATGTCGATCTTCCAAAATCATTGCATACTTAGTATAAATGTTGTGTGGTGTCACAGCTGTTGCTGAGCGACCTTCGCGGAACTAATCACTGAGATTAGTGCTACCAAATTGAAATCCTTGGAACCAACGATAAATTGTTATTTTTTTATGATGCTTCCTCGCCAAAAGCAGAAACCAAGCGATCGACACATTGTTGCAGTTGCTCGTGTTAAATTCATAAGTTTCACGATATTGTTTACTTCGAAATGCCACTGTCATGACAATGCTTGACGGTTTTTGTTTTGTCAAAAGTCACTAGCTAAAAAATATCAAATTTTACAAATATGCATGTTTCGTTCATACAGAAGTACCCGATTCCCGAAATGCTCAGTCTTACCATCGTAAAGTACCTACACCAACTTTAGATAGTTTTTACATCATTTAAAGGTAATGCAAAATTTCAGATGGCCGCTCGGGGCCATATTGAATATTTTTTTAAATAGAAAGGGGTCATGTGTCACTTCGTTTGAAAGGTCTCATTGTGTAGAATACGTACCCATGATTTTAGAAGAACTTGATGACTATTCAATTCACTTGTAATTTGTCAAAACTGACTAAAAAATACAGAATTTTGTTTTTCCACCAATCAAAACAATAGGAACGGAAGATATTTTCCTGGATGGTATTCAAGTGAGTATTCTAAACAAATGTAGTATGTATTAAAAAAAATCGGCCCCTGTTACTTTAGAAATCACATGGCTGGTTACTAGGTTTACAAAAAGATGATTTGAAAAAATGGTTTGATTTATTGCATATCCCCTCGAATACCAATCTCAGTCAAAGTTACGTAGATTATTTTTGCGGAGGTATCACTACTCTTATCCACTGTACTTGGGAGTAATCATATTGAAGCGGAATGGACATTAGTGATACCGCAAAGATAGTTGACATAACTTTGAATACTCATGGTATAATCTTTCAAATGAGGTGCCACATGACCTTTTGCATTTTAAAAATTATTAACATTTAAAAATATGTATAAACATTTTCTGAAATTATAAGTTCATGTTATACTCAATGAGACCTTTCAAATAAGGTGTCACACGGCTCCCCTTTAAATTTAAAGTATATTTAATATGGCGCCGAGCGGCTATTTTGAATTTTTAATAGGCTCCAAATGGCTTTAAAACGTAACGGATAAGGGTACATTTTTGGCACGAGTTTGCACACAATATTTTTTAGCGCCTTAAATTCACTGTTATTAATCAATCAATAAATGTCGATTTAACAAAAGCTTGCATTTATGACAGTTATAATTTATGTCATAGTAAAGAGATGACCTTGACACGCAGGTGACCGTTCGTAAATATCTTTCAACTGTTTTGAGCAACGATGTTCAACTTTTTTATTTTAAATAGAACACCTTGTATATTTTTATATATTTGGATTCAGGATGAAATTCTGCATGCAGTAGTATGCTTCATTTGTTTTTTGGACACTAAGAAATATTTAAAATAATTTTTTAATATTGCATGTAGACAGTCGTACAGTATCATAAAATTTTCAAGTGTGCCGTGGAAAACAATCAGAATGTTGAAATATTTTATTGGAAACAAATTTAAACAAAACTACAAAACGTATCTACAAGTATTGCTCAAACTGACCGCCACCTTGTTGAACACAAAACTGACATCTTCTAGTTACTCCAATGGTCGCATTCAATATCAAATCGGGAGGTATTTCGCGACAAGCCTCAAAATTTCACCGTTTTCTGGACGTGTTAGATAAAATATTTCAACATTCTGATTGTTTTCCACGGCACACTTGAAAATTTTATGGTACTGTACGACTGTCTACATGCAATATTAAAAAAAATATTTTAAACATTTCTAAGTGTCCAAAAAACAAATGAAGCATACTACTGCATGCAGAATTTCATCCTGAATCCAAATATATAAAAATATACAGGGTGTTCCATTTAAAATAAAAAAGTTGAACATTGTTGCTCAAAACAGTTGAAAGATATTTACGAACGGCCGATGTCAAAAGGTAGCTCTTGTCTTGCCATTTAAGAATATATATAGTTTGTTGGGTCTAAAATTTAAAACAACGGAGTATGGGTTGCGGCGTTTTTTAGGAAACAGCCTGTATATAAAGGAAAGTTACAACCCTGACTAATCAACGCAGAGCTGAAACCACTGGTACTAGAAACTTGAAATTTGGGTGGAAGATTCAATTTGTTACGTAAGGTTGTGTTAAGAAAGGATTTGTTGAAATTCGACTCCTAAGGGGGTGAAAAGGGGTAAAATGTGTTTTCACAAATTCCTCAATATCTCTTACACCCGATAAGATATCAATTTGGTGTTTGCTAGCAAAGATTATCAATGCCAATACCTAGAAACGTATTTTAGGATTTTGCCCTAATCAACCCCTAAAGGTGCAAATGTGGATTGGGGGTCAATTGAAGAACCCTTCGTATCTCTTATGTTTATTGAATTAGAACGTTTTTGGGCAAAAAGATGTATTTTTAAAATATTTAGATAGGGGTTTAAGGGAATTTAAAAATGTTAACCCTAAAGGGGTAAAAGGAGGAAAAACTGAAAGGAGATGGGGTTAAAATTATTAATTTTTGTCACTGTGTGTTCCATTTCACAATAAAATGGGTTAAAAAGGATTTTTTGAAATTTCACCTCTCCGGGGGTAAAAAGGGGTAAAATGTGTTTTCACGAGTTCCCCAATATCTCTTAGACCCGACGAGATATCAAATTGGTGTTTGCTTGCAAAGATTATCAATGCTAATACCTAGAAACGTATATTAGTATTCTACCCTAATCAACCCCTAAAGGTGCAAATCTGGATTGGGGGTAAATAGAAGAACTGTTCGTATCTGCTATGTTTATTGAGTTAGAACATTCTTTCTTGGAATATAGATGTATTTTTAAAATATTTAGAAAGAGGTATAAGGGAATTTGAAAATTTTAACCATAAGGGGGGTAAAAAGGGGTAAACTGTGTTGTCACGAATTCCTGAATATCTCTTAGACCCGATAAGATGGCGACTTGATGTTTACTTACATAGGTGTCCAATAGAAGTATCTAAACACACATTTCAGGATTTTGCCCTAATCGACCCTAAAGGTGCAAATCTGGATTCGAGGTGAATTAAAGAACCCTTTGTAACTCCTAAGTAAATTGAGTTACAACATTCCTTTCTTTGGCATATAGATGTATTCTTAAAATGTTTAGAAAGTAATTTAAGGGTTTTACGATTTTATCCCTAAGGGGGTTAAAAGGGGTAAACTGTATTTTCACAAATTCCTCAATATCTCTTAGACCCGATAAGATATCGACTTCGTGTTTGCTTGCATAAGTATCCAATACAAGTGTCTAAAAACATATTTCAGTATTTTGCCATAAGCAACCCCTAAAATTGCAAATCTGGATTCGGGGTGAATTAAAGAACCCTTTGTATCTCCTATGTTTATTCAGCTAGAGCATTCTTTTTTGACATAAATGTATTCTTAAAATATGTAGAAAGCGGTTTAAGGGATTTTAAAATGTTACCCCTAAGGGGGTGAAAAGGAGTAAACTGTGTTTTCACGAATTACTCAATATCTCAGAATAAATAGGATTTCTGAATTTCCACCCTTAAGTGGTGGAAATGAGTATCTTGCGATAATTTATGAATACCACATTTAGTCGAAAAACACGCAAGCTGTTAGATAAACGATGACAAGTATGTCTATCGTACGTACACATGCTGCCAAGAAGCTTCCCGTGCGGAGCCTGATTTTGCACAATTTGAACGTACTCACTACGTTTACATGATGCTCTGGAAGCTAGACAAGTCAAGATAATCCCGTTACATGGTGCCTCTCGAATTGAATAAACTTTTGATAAAGTAGTTGGTCGTTTTAATTAATTTTCCCTGACTTTTTTTTATAAATTAAGTAAATTCCCTGACTTTTCCCTGATTCCAGAGTTAGAATGTAATTCCCTGACTTTTCCAGGTTTTCCCTATTTTCCAGAAAGTATACACCCTGTTCCTACAATATTGTTTTGCGGCATTTGTTAGTTTAGCGTATTGAGTGAGGGGTAGGGGGGCGCTCTAGAATTAATTTGAAATTTCGAAGAAAAAACATTTGTTGCCCGTACGAAGAACGGGCATCTTGCTAGTTAAACATAAAGTAGTGCATGATGCAAATCGTTAGATTAGTAATTAAATTTGCTGTTTAATGGCAAGATGCCCCTCAGTGGGTGGTTCTATTAAAAAAAGTTACTTTTTTTAAAAACGTGTTTAGCAAATTTTGTTCTTTTATTAAAGATTTGTTATTGACTTCATAGATGAAGTAGCTATTGTTATTAGTTGCCAGAGTCAATTAGAACATATTTTTTCAGTCAGAGTATTCTATAGTAAAAAATAAAAGTTGAAAAAAATATTTTTTGTTTGAAAAAATGAAAATTTGACTAGTATATGTAATTTGACTTGTAGATTCCGAAAAAAATAAAATATACAGGGTGATTCATTTAAAAAATCAAATTTGGTATCATTTCCGGTGAAACCTGAAGTCGGCCATTTTGACCATAACTATCGATCAATCAGAAATGATCTCTATTATCCTTATATAAAATTCTATCCAAATCGATTCATTAATAAAGAAGACATAAGCATGGCTCTGATCTCATTGTCACCCGGTATACCGAGTGATTTCTACTTATTTAGAGAATTGCGTTTTTCGAAATTGCCAAAATCCAAAAAGTGCTGTTTTTCGGAAATCAAGTAAGACGCCAATCAGATTTTTCTTAGAGTGTGTTAGTTTTAGCTAACTGAACAATCTCAGGGCCAAAAAACACCCATTTTTCTTTAACAAACATTTAGTTTTTCAAGTTTTTAAATATTTTTCAAAATTTCATATATTAAGGAATTAATTTTAAAGTTCCATTTTTTTAGATGCATACTTTTAAGCTTTGTAATTAAAAAAAAATAATATAAAATGTGAATTGTTTTTTTAGATTTTTTATTATTCACCAAAAAGTAATATGTTACCATAATAGTTACGTTGATGCAAGGCGCCTTTCTTAGGAGAAATATTTTTCAATGATAACTAATATCTATTGAAATGGCTTCTATAAACTTTAATCTACACCTGTTAATAAATTACTTTGACAAAAATCGTGTCAATGTTGTTTTGCAGTTGTCTAAATGAAATTTTTCTTTATCCAGTTTACATGTTCTAAAAAAATCTTCTCATTTAGACCACTGTAAAAACACATTTACAGCATTTTTGTACAGTAATGCATTAACAGGGCTAGAATGAAGTTTTTAGAAGCAATTTAAATAGATATTAATTATCATTTAAAAATATTTCTCCTAAAAAGCGCCGTGCATGAAAAACGTAAAAATTGTGCGAACATATAACTTTTCGATAAATAATAAGAAATCTAAAGGCGTAATTAACATTTTATATTATTTTTTCTAATTATAAATCTTTAAAGTCCTCACCTAAAAATAAATTTTAAAACTTAATTATTGGTATGTGAAATTGTAAAAAATATTTAAAAAATTGAAAAATTACATTTTAGCTAAAGTTAAAATTAGGTGCTTTCTGGCCTTGAGATTATCCAGTTCACTAAAACTAATAACCTCTAAAAAATATTGAAATCTTACTTAACTTCTTTCTTCTTCTTACTTTTTGCGTTTTGACAATTTCGAAAAACGCCATTTTCTAAATAACTAAAAATCACTCGGTATATATGATAGGGGCTAAATAGGTTTTTAGACAAGCACAAATTATTGTCGTAAAACTTTTTTTTTTAAATAAATATTTTTTTCATATGATGCCGACTTTTTCTCGGTCACTGTGTAAAACTAAGCAATTTCCAAATAAAGTTACAGAAACTGAGTATGTTATATCAAATTTAAAAATCTTGCAAGCAGAGTTTGAGAAATTCCTTTTGAGATTAATTAAACCATGCTGACGGTCTGTATGTAATGTTCTAAACTATACACCAAAAATAAGAAAATATGTGACTATATTAGGACAAAGGTTAAGGTAATTTCAAGGTCAGGAAAGGTGGAGAAATGCTGCCCCGGCATTCACCTCAGAGAAGGTACTCTGCTGATCAGGAAAACCACCTAAAAACCTGAATCAAAGCAGACGGTCGCGGGAATCGAACTCAAGACCTCCCGAATGCTAGGTAGCGACTATATTAATATTTCATAGCTTATAAGCCGTATGGACTGTTACAGAGACGCTTTTAAAATCTGAAGTTTGTTGCACCGATATGTATATGCAACAATAAAAAATCGTCTTGATACAATAACCTTAGGAATAAAAATAATACTTCAGCAGAGCACGCCCCTTTGACAAGACGAATAAGATTAATAATATTCGAAGAATGTTACAGAAATAATTTTGAAACTGAAGCTTTTTGTTCTCTATCTAAATACAAACACTAAACATCCTATAAATGGATTTTCAAAGAAGAAATAACAACGCCTTATGGTGGACATAATTTGCATATCAGCATTTAGTTCATATAACATACTTCCTGTAGTTGTGTTAATAGGGTAAAGTAACAAAAATACAGAGAAATAACGATTTCATTCCAAGTTCATTGCTGAAGCTCACACGAACTTCAGGTGACCTTACCTTGAGAGTTGAGACTATCAGAACTCTTCTACGGAGAAAGTGTTGACTTCGCCTCAATGCATAACCTGTGCTGTAGTAAGAAGCTCAGCCCATCGTCCGTAGCTCTGCTAAGAATTTTCAACGAACGAAATGACACTGACAGTCAGCACGTCAAATTCCTTTCCTCGAAATAAAGCTCGCAACTACATGGGGTTATAAATAGCCTCAGCGGGCATGAGTGATCCTTTTTATCTCCTAACAGTTATGCAGCAATATCTAGGTTTAGTGCTGAATTGAAAGGGCACGTGGTGACACGGACACAGAAAAACCATGCAAGACTGATCAAAACAACCGAATTGCCTCAATACAGATGCGCTACTGAAGCGAAAATAGATCAATAGCAACGCTTGGGCGTTTGGAGGCGGCCCAGTAAACTGACCTAAGCTACGCCGCATTTAAATGACTGTTTCCATTCAAGTCTCAAGCGAATATTAAAGATTCCTAGTTCAAAAATAACAGACAGATATGAATATTACACAAAATTTAAAAATGGGATTAAAACTATCTGCGCCACAAGAACTGGGAATACAACCATGCAGATCTGATTTAGAACGTATGTGGAAGATGACATTACAAAAATAGCGCTGTTGAGGTGGAAATAGATACGAGAGGTAGAGAAATAATGCGGAGAAATAGACACAGCCAAGGGCTAATTGGATGGCTGTAGAGCAGAAGATATTAAAAATCATAGTAAAAGGACTACACTGTTGATATGGATACGGAGCAGAAAGAAAAGTTGAATGAAATGGTAGCTACTATCAAGACTATCTTAATCTATACCGGAACACAAACACCCGTAAAAACATTAAAGATATACAAATATCAATTTTGAACAAAACAAATAACAACTAAAAAGCTAATCAGAGAACAAAGCAAAATCGTGAAAATTCGAATCCCAACCAAATAATGAAGTTCTTTTTGGGTTCTGTCCTATCCATAAATGTTGTTTACTTAATAGAAATTATCCAAAAAGGGAAAATGGTAAAAAACTAATGGTTATCAAATTGTAACGAAATTAAAATTTACAATAATTGTAAGATCGCGTAACTTAAACAAATTACGGCCGTGGGTTGATTAAAGCACGCGGTTTTTAAAAAATCTATTTAAAAGAGTATATAAAATAGTCCAATGCTCTAAATTGGTTTTCAATTCTTACGACTGCCAATTTAATAGACTTTTATTTCATTTTGGAACCATAATCTTGTTTATTGACCCTCGATAGCTGGCGTAAAATGGCTTTTACGGCCCTAGAGCCTATAAAGTTGCTAAGCCGTATAGCAAAACCAGCAATCTGCATAAAAACCATAATTCACCAAAAATGCTCAGCGCCAGAACAACGATGACGCTGTAGTATGTAGCCAAAATACGGAATTCTTGAATTTTGTACATTTTGAGTACCAAAATAAAATAAAACGTTGTATCGCGTGCTTAATCACGATTATAGATCTCGGGAAATTTAAATCCCAGCTTTCTAGGTGAAATAAAAATAATTGACCTAATCTAACTTCTATAGATGCATTTTAAAGTAGAAGTTATATTCATTATCAGATTTGTCTAATAATTCTTCATTAGATCTACTGTATTCTTCTAGATTTTGTATATTTCAATTTTCTTCTAAATCAGCACAAACACATATCTCCGAGCAGGCTATATCAATTTGTAGACATTTTCACGTAGATCGACGGCGTCCCCTTTGGCAAGAGCAAGAAGTCAGTTCTAAAACGTGCTCAGAATTTTCATAAACCGGAAAAAATCATTTTCTTCAACAGTTCAACCTTAATTGCAAGCAGATGGAAGATTTTGATTAGTTATATAGTAGCGCATAAACCTTTTGCAGGAAATTAATCATCTTAATTCTTTTCTCAATGTCAATTATATCCGTATTGGGAACATAAACCTTTTAAGCAAACTTCTCGATTGCTTTATATATAGATTCTGATATATTGTTGTGGTAACAATTATGTGTACATGATATTGATATTATTATTATTATTTAAATAAATGACTCTATCATCTCAAAGGGGTGGGTTTCTACATTCTAGCAAGTATTATTTTGATTTAGTATAAATTATTGGAAATTAATTTGCTATCAACTTAAATATCATGGTATCTTTGTAATAATTTACTTGTAAACGCTTTGCACAATGCTCATTTAACCACTGAGACTGCTACAATATTGAATAGTTTAACTAATGGGAACTAAATTCAAATATGGCGATCCCATCTCACAATTCCGCAAAACAAGTTCGATATTCTTCGGCAAATGATCAGGGATTGCATAATGAAAGCGTTGCCTACTTGATAACAATAAAATTAAGTAAATACACGTCACAAACAAAAACAGTCAGATACCGCGTCTGCCAGAAATTCACAAAAAACCGACTCCACTTGTAAATAACTAAATTCAATCTTATAGGATAAAATTTCCTGACCGTTATGTTGCTTTTCCAATGGAAACTAGGGCGTAACTCGGGCCCCCATTAAGTACAACGATGGCTGGGCCCCTCTTTCTTCGTTGGCCCGCAAATACAAGCCGCTGATGCCTTGCAGAATGACTCCTGTAGCTCTACCGCTTCGAAACTGCCGCCAATTCAGCCTTTGACCCACACCTAGACCTCCATGAAAGTCGCTGACCACTTCTAGCTCACGGGGCTCCAATTACACTGCCTGAGCCTCGCACAGAGCCTCGGAAAACCAGCTGCCACTCGATGCACATTTTTCATAAACCTTAGCATAGGTGCTACGAAGTAATGCGACCTACTACAGCCTCCCCAAATATATTAATTTTAAGCACTCTGAATGGGAAAAAGGGTATTTATTTACGCATTAATAATTGGGGAAGAAAAAATTAACACCACTTCACAGCTTGGCTTCCTTTCTCCAATTTTTTGTTTTTCTTCAACCTTACGTGGTTATATATTATTTTCAAGTCTGGTCAGATTACATTTTGTTGTTCAAATCAAGGCTAACACTATTTTCAATACCGTTTTACAAATTATTATCAAGGACAATGCCATTTTATACAATTTTCAAAAATTAAACCAGCACAATTCTGAAATATTTTATAAAATAATATTTGATATGCTTGAAATGTTATTAATTGCTACTAGCAGTCCAGTGAGACAAATGTCTCATTTAATAAAACAATAAAGACCGTTTTGCAAATAGAACGCGTATTCACCACACGTACGTATATGACGTCATTGTTAGTAGCAAACTACCAGTCGCATTCGCCTTGATAAAATTTGCCTAGAATTTAACCTAAAAAGTTAGGAATATAATTAAGATAATAATTAGTATTAGAGACTGAAATTCGGTTCCTGACCTGACATGACCATTCCAAACATATAACTTTAATAACTTTTTTCTCTATCTCTTACGATTTGGCTGCTGAAACAGCGTCCCAGACAGACAAAACAGCATCCCGGACAGACACGTCTATTAGATAAAGGATTATAGTCATAAAGGCTTAAAATGTGTTCATAGCAATATCTTTGTATTTACCAAGATTCTTTAGGCCTTCATATATTTCGATATCGGCTTTTCAAAAGCTTTCCAAAGTGCATATTTACCTTTTCCAGAAAATTATCCTGGTATGTCGGCATCTTAAATAGAATGATATCAAGGAAGTGAAGCGGTTTTCATTAGACCTAGTTTGTTGAAAATTGGTTTCAATGGTATTTTTCTTCTATGATCACTATTGTTAAAATACCGAGCCCGACGAGGAGTACTAACTTCTTTTTCCGCTGAACGCTCTAGTACCCAATATCAAATTAAAATAAACTAACTAAGACGAAAGACCTTCGAATGGCACTTCAATGTAAATCAAATAGAGGGTTGAAAATACGTTTTACCGTTCAATGGGGTCTACTAACTAATATGCAGAGGTAGGGGTGGGTTCGCAATCAGCTGTATATTAATTTTAAAAGGCGTCACCAATTTAATTATTACATCAACTCTCACACCTAAATTGAAAGGTTCGGTTATTGGTTGGCTATTATCAATTAGAATGAAGGTTCTAAATAACCCTTAACAGTTGAAGACTCTCAGTAGTGCGGCGTAATCCAAGTGATATTTATTTAAATAAATGAGTAAATAGTTAAATAATCCATTATGGTGTATATACACTGACAAGTTTTGTCAATAGTTTTGGTTAATGCAAAGGTTTAATTCAGTTATAAAATCTAAAGGTAAATGAGAGGAGAAAAAACCAATCTCCAATACATGACTCGATCACGCTCTGTTTACAGATACCAGTTTTCGTTTTGATTAGTTAACAGATCAATTCACATTAGAAATACCTATACATTTTTGGTCTCTCATTGCATATTATGAAATAATATTATCAGCGTATTGTACTATTTCAAGATTAACTTATTCACTTTGAATTACGATCCCCAAGTTCGCTTTGGTTCAGCAACGGAGGACGATAAAGACAAGGAAATGCAGAAGGCAGAATCGAGCCTCCAAAGACAGAACAGCAACGGGGAACAAACTGCCAAGTTAAAAAAGGCGAAACAGGAAATAAATGGCAAGAAGCAAAAACCTGCAGTTAATCACTAGCAAAGGCAACCCTCAAAGGCAAGCAGCAAAGGTCCTGTAATAATGCTGCTTATTAATAAATAACCTTGGAGCACAGTTAGGTACCTATTGTTCGATAGTCCCCAAATATGATCAGCCCCGCCACAAAAGCTTGACATAAATGCTATCTCGTCGCACGGCTAATCACTCGAAGAGTTGTATTTAAAATTTGACTCCAATGATAAGTCGATTCGCCAATTCGAATAAGCAACTTACCCCAAAACAATAATGGTCGTACTATAGACGTTTCCACAAATTCAAACAATTCAACTATACGAATCGGGAAATTATTATGAGAACCAAGCCATCACCGGATTTATAAATTCCACAGCCAAAACGGCATAGGATAACCTTCAACAAAAATCTCAGCGAAACAGTTTTTCGATGTTATTTTTACCAGAAGCATAATCATGACTAATAAAGGAAACCAAATCGTTAGTTGCCAGCATAAAGTGGCGAAATGACCCTAATTGCTTTTGATTCCCTCGAAGTAAATACGCCTAAATTTGTTAAATAAGACAATCCAATCCATACCTTAACAATGAACGTCTAATAAAAGCCAAGGCAATCACGTATCCATTCATTAAGACCAACTAGCAATGCACTATGACGGGTCCAAAGCCACCACCAAGCAGGCGTTCAACCCAACAAACCAACTCTAAAATTCCCTAACCACATTAACATCTGAAATGTGAAACAAAAACTTACTTGAGAGGTATAATCCAATTGCCAGAACTCTACTATAATTTATATTCAGGAACACCTTACAAATCACTAGACTTTCCTAAGATCCAGATGGACACACTACAACCGACGCCAATGTCCATTTAACGTCTTAGTTACAAATTAAACCAACCTACATGTCAGTAGCCGTCTGGCCGTAACACTATGTCCTGTTTCAAAAAAAGTACTTTTAATCAACTTTTCGTAATTAGGAATAAATAAAGTCAACACGTCCGTATCGGAAGCAAACATGTGCATATGAGATGATGGTGATCTTTTTGCGACGAATACTCCATGCAAAATTATTTTTGAATCAGCTTATTCATAATCGTTGGTTCAGTCTGATACGTCAGCACGTTCTCCGTTGCTAATACAGTCCCATGTCAAAGACAACAACACAACTTGGAGAAATTCTCTCTAACAGAATAATGCTCAAGTAATCAATTATACTTAAAATAACCATTTGTGTAGATCGATTGGTAGAAGAAGAACTTATGAGCAGCAACAGGCAAACACGGGTCATAGGCTTACGTTTGTATTGCCGATGTATCTGAGCCATTTTCATCAGTAAATTGTTTATTGGAATACTTTTTCAGAAAGTTGTAGCAGTATCCACCCTAGATCATTCAGATTAAACTCATTTCGAAAACTTGCCATCGCCTCGTCAGGAAGGTTGTAACGTTAGCATCTGAACAAAATTCAATTTCTGTATAAATAATATGCTGGGAATTTGTACGGCACTAATACGTAATAATCTAGACTTGCATCTCACGTACGCGCAGATTGTAGATAAAGCAAACCAAACCGGCGATGCGCGACGTTGCGTACGGAAGAAGTTCGCGCAATCCTACTCAGCCTTTTCCTGGAAAATAGCCCAGATAAGATCGGCCCGGCTCGATTCTGTTAGCTTTAAGATCGTCTGTGAAAACTTTGTGACACCTTTAAAATTTTTACATAGTTCTTATATAATCATTCTGATTTTTAATTAATGGTTAATAAAAGTTTAAAAGGAATACACAATGACTTTTTTGGCAAAATTAGAGTCAGTCTGTCACTGTCGTTTTTTTTTTGCCAATTGAAGCTATATAAGTTAGTACTGAAATATACATTTTAATATAAAATAAAGCTACCTTCCCCAACCCCCCCCCCCCCCCCCCGCAGAATTTTTGGAAGTGCTAACTGGCACTATTTTATTAAGCGATCGTTTAAGAAGCTGTTAAAAATGATCTATTGCTTTAATCATCAAAAGGCCCACTAAGAGTACCATACCACTCTACTATAAGTAACCTCCAATGCAGTTTTCTAACGCAAATGTAATTACAGGGGTGATAACTGTGCTCCCGCATACTCAAAAGATGACCTAACCTTCAATCGTGAACCATCTTCTGCGAAATACTGTAGGAATCGCAATCAAACTAGTACGGATTTATGTCACTAGGTGCTATGATTTTTTCTCAGGGTGCAATTCGCAGCTCAACAGACGGTGGACATCAAGATACGGCTTCTTAGGAATCCGAAAAATTATTAATAGGCTCTTGAATAATAAACGTCGAGCACACCGGGGTTACTAGAAACGGAAAATAAAAGAAAACCTCTAAAATAATTTCAACGTCATCCCACAGTTAAGGTAAATATAAAACTGAGAAATTTATAGCGGCCTTTAATATGCAGCCAGAAG